>JAWNNQ010001905.1:0-203954 GCA_035044765.1 Leucophenga montana | reverse complement strand
AATAAGAAGTAAGAAGGAAAGAGTCGAGCTTGAGTCTATCTAGACTCTTAAAATTCCTGTACCAATTCTCCCTTTTGTTCTTGACGCGTTTCGGTGCCGGATTGCACTGATATATAAATAGCTAAAAAAATTTAATCACCAACCATTGTTCATAAGAATAATTTCGAAATAATTTCGCTTTTTCCACATTCAGTTTTTGAAAGTTTTTGTTGTTTTAAATTATTATTTTTATAAAAATTTGTTGCATTGTGTTTTACATTTGATTTTCAATTCAAATTTTCTGTCACATTATTATTTCATTGTTCGCATTGATTTTGGCTCGGCAACTTGGAATATTATAATACAGAAAAAATGTTAAATAATAATATTAAAAAAAAAAGATTTCCACAAAATTTCCGTATATTTTGTTGCTTGTGAGGATGGTGGTGATTCCTGAACGCTTTTTGAAGTTTTGAGCAGTGTCCGTGGAGGGACAGTCATTGTTAACCGTTATGTGCTGTTGTACTGGGTGACGTATTGCGTTAATTAAATCAACAATCTACCCGACCAAGGATGAAGGCAACGACTAAGTGTTTAATACTCGAAGTTAAATATAATCTGCATCATGATCATCTCATAAAATAATGAAAAGCAATGGTATCGGTTGCTTGAATAATATAATGAATTTTGAGTCGTGCATTCATCTGGACTTCTGGCTAATCAAAATTCATAAATGTACATCGGAATAAAAATTAATACAATAAAAAGAATATGTACACACAGAAGAAATTATTTAATATTTAATTAAGAAATTGTTTAATTAAAAAAAAACAAAATATATTAAATAATATATATATTTTGTTTTTTTTTTTTATGCATCGTTATAAAAATTTTTAGACTTTCGCACATTTAAAGGGACAGGTTATCATATTGTTTTGTTTTTGATTTAATTAAAAATCTGCTATGAAACGATTTTTTGTGTGTTCTCGATCAGTAGTTTGACTGTTATATTTGAAATATGATTATTTTTGTTTTATTTATCGGTCAGCTGGAAAATGCTGAAGAGAATTGCAGTCCATTCATTTGCACAAACCTAAACGTATAAAAAGTATAAATTAGAAGAAAAAATTGGATGAGAGAGAGCGCCGCCGTAGTAGAGAAAAAAACGACTCAATTCGTGAATAAAATATGCAGTTTGCATTCCAAATTTTAGTAAAATGTTTTTTTGTTATCGAAATTGTCAACTTAGCAGCTGTCTTTAAAATATGTATATATATTGCACGGCTTGATAAAAGTCGTGACATTGATAACTAGAATAATGCGAGAACAAAATGAGCTATAAATATATATGTAGGTAAGGCGTAAAAATTGTCTTTAAACTATTACAATTCAATTATCCAAATACTATTATCATTAAATTTTATTATAAAGTGTATTATTATAAACAATTTGTCCTTGAATTCTACCTTTTGTATTATTTTATTTTCAATTTCACTCTTTTTTCACTTCAGTCGCCATAATTGCTTTTAAGTGTGACCGAAGTTCAAAAATACAATACCATGTAGAGTTAAATTTACAATGCAAAAAATGCTGTTTGATTTTACAACTAAAAAATTTAAATACCGACATAAAAATGTTGTATAAAAGTGCTATTTTGATTGCGTATACGCACAAAAGTAGGTACTATTCGTCATTGTGTATGCAGAATTAATTAAAATACATATTAATATAATAACATACTTTTTGAGTCCGAGCGCAATTTCGGGTCCCGAGCGAAATTTTAGGACCGGCGCCCGATCTCGAAGAAGTTTCCGTGTCACGTGCCCTAATCTAGTTCAAACTAACGATAGGAAGAACAAACGGACAGACGGACGGATGAACTCGCATTCCGATGCTGATCAAGAATATATATACTTTATATGGTCTGCCATGCGACCTTATTCGTGTTGGATATAAAAATAAAATAAGTATCTGCAATAATTCAAGAGTTCTGCATAATACTCGTAATATGTAATTGAGCGTTCATCATGTTGCTAAACTTTTTATGCTATAAAATACAGCTTTTTTCATAGGACATACATTTATTTCTCTACTTAAGCATATTCTTAAAAATTAACCACTATATCACAACATGACGAACGCATACAAATGAAAAATATAAATATTTTTTTACTTACTAGGAAAATTCGGTGTAGGACCATTCGGTGTAGTTAGTGCGCGCCGGCGCCAGACGCTGGCAATCCGGAGCTTCTGCAGGTCATCATAGACCTGATCTTGCCATCTTAAGCTCGGACGTCCTCTCTGACGTCGTCCACCAATCAAGTTCAGGTTTCCGTCGTAAACCTTTAGTGCTGGAGCTTCGGGGTTAATTCGGATGAGGAGACCAGCCCAGTGCAGCCGCTGGAATTTAATGCGCTGGACTATGTCAACCTCATCATATAGCTCATACAGCTCGTGGTTCATACGAACACTCCTAAAGACACTGTATCCGTTGATGTCAGGGTTCATGCTTTTGCGTCATACAGCAGGACCGGGATTATAGATTTTTATCTTCGTAGTTCGAGAGAGGGCACTACTTCTAATTTGCTTGCTGAGCCCAAAGTAGCAGCGATTAGCAAGCGTGATTCTTCGTCCGATCTCTCGGCTAACGTTATTGTTGCTGGTAATAATTGTTCCCAGATAGACGAAGTTTTCTACAACATTGAAGTTGATTTTCTGCATATGCGAGTGGACACCAAGTACTTCGTCTTGTTCTCGTTCACCGCTAGGCCCATGAGACGTGACTGTTTCTCAATCTCCGAGATCGCCCTGCTAACTCGCCGTTCGTTGGTGCCGATGCATATGCAAGTAGCATCACTTCCTTATGAAAGATCGTGCCCAACCGTTCTACGTATGGGAATTGGCGTAGGATATACTCCATCAAAAGATTGAAAAAGTCGCACGATAAAGCTTCTCTCCTACTCTGACGACGCTTTGAACTGCTAAACCCTGTCGACTCTGAAAAACGTTCTCAATTCAATAAATCGACAAAAAATTGAATTTCTAAAACACTTTTGAGCTGTACTCATACTCATATAATGTTTTTTTGTTCATGAACCAGGAACATCATAGATTGGAATATGTTTTTAAAATGTTTTAAAATATTTCAAACACCAGCCATTATATTCGTACGTATACCCATTCTTATATATTAAACTGCTAAGCAAAACAATTTTTTTTTTTCATATTTAAATTTTATTGTCAAGGATTTCAGATGAAAGATGTATCGGGTGTACAAATAAATTTTAAGGGTTTTTTTTTCTTACTTTGAAACTTTGTTTTTATGCCATTCACACATAGTGTGAAATGGTATTTCAGTTTGTCTGAAAGTTTGTAACGCATTAAAGAAGCCATCGTAGACCCCATAAAGTATATATATTCTTGATCAGCTCGACAAGACGAATCGATCTAGTCATGTCCGTCTGTATGTTGTTGCGCATTTTTTGTGGACCAATTTTTATGCTATCCAGTTGAAATTTTGCACATATACTTATTTTTATTGTAGTTTAATAGTGTATCAAGATTGTCCTGCCACACCCACTATTTGGGGTAGCTCCCATACAAACCTACTGCCCACTTTTGACTTTTTGTAAGAAAAACTTTTTTATTAAAGTCAATATTAGGTTGAAATGCGATATGATGCCTTTTTAAGGACAGCCGCTAAACATACATAGACAATTGGGCGTGGCCCGCCCACTTTTTGAGGTAGCCCACATACAAACCCACCGTGCAATTTTGTGTTTTTTTATGAAAAAATACTTCATTTAGATCAATATTACCTTGCAATTTGATTTTGTGGATTTTAATGGACAACCGCTTCATATACATATACAAAGGGGCGTGTCCCGCCCACTTTTTGAGGTAGTCCCATATAAACTACAGTTCACTTTTATACATTTGTATGGAAAACGTCAATATGAACTTGATCTTACATCTTACACATCTACTACATCGCTTCATACACATCTACTAGTGGGCGAGTACCAACCTAATGTAGCATTGTCCAGAAAATACTTTCGCCTCTAAATCAACGCTGTCTAGCCACATGGGGATGAACATCTTCGTGTTTTCACACACATATGAAAGAACGCTTGACGAATTAGGCTGCTTGATGCCAAAGAGAAACATAAATTTGAATTAGTTACGTTGCATTCGTGTTGTATTTTGGCACACTGTACAAATTATGACTCAGAAATGATTCATACTTTGGGTGCTGTCTTTTTGGACAGCCCTGCTCTAAGGGCCACTCAGAACGAGGGCAGCAATAAATGAGCAATTTATTTGCAATAATTAATGCGCAGTTATGCAACTAATTACTGCATAGTTATAAAAAAGTTTGTTAGTGTATCAATTCTTTCTCGTTTTTGTTTTAAATATTACTAAAGTATTATCAAGAACACACTCAACTGATACTCGGCCACATGTTTGCGCCCTTCACAGCACGACAGAGATAGAGAATATGTTTTTCTCCGTTTTTCCAACTGAAACCAAAGGAACTGAAAAAAAATAATAAGGTAGCAGCTATAGCAAATTGAGAGATCTGAGAGAGGGAGAGAGCTTTGTGAGAGAGAGAGTCTTTGTGATTATCCAAGGGCGTTACCTGGTTTTTATCTACCTTAGACGCAATACTTTAGAAAAAAAAATAACATTAGTCTCTTCTTCACATTATTCCCAAAAAAAAAAAAAATATATCAAGCGAATATATTTACGTGGAGCCAATCCGCCAAGACAGGTTTCACTATTTTGATTAAATTGAATGTTTTTTAAAAATACCCAACTCTTGTTGCGCTGTTTAATCTTTGATCTTCCTTGATCTTCTTTTAAAAATGATACGCCAACTCTTGTTGCGTTTAATTAATGCTTGTTTATGTGTCTGAGTTCTTATCGCGACTGACTTGTTTCTCTTTTACATTTCTAATTATATCTAACTTAACTCTAGCTTAACAGCTTTCTTAAATTAAGCTTAAAGCTACGATCTAATGGAGAGTAAAAGAGAGTGCTAAATGTATACATATGTATGTTATATTCATGTCTATATTTATATAGATATGTATATATGACTATATGTTGTGCTTAAGAGGGTTAAAAAGGGTTTGCAGGATTTGCTTTGTGGTGGGATCTTCGATGGCTAATTCAATGCGTTACAAAATTTCAATCAAACGGACTATATTTGAAGTGTATAAAAATCGGTATCGTTATCGCCGTTGACATCAGCATCGCAAGTACTCGCGTTCATATGGTACAAAGGTATATCGAATTGTTATTGTTATCGGATATGTCGAAGAAAAGCAGCGTCGTCAGCCTCGTCAGCCTCGTAAAAGCCACAGCACAGCATCCGTTCACCTAGTTCGCATCGCATCGCATCGCATCGCATGCACCAGTTCGGCTCAGTTCAATTCGTTGACTCTATGCGAAAGGACGTGTAAGGTGCCTCCATTCGTTTGTCTGCTCGCTAACTCGTTCGTGAACATTCTCATATATACGACCGCCGTGCCGTGCGCTACTTGCAGCAGTAGATACGACAACGGCAGTCCGAACGGTAGACTCCTCGACTGCGGCGTGGCGTGGCTACTTTGTTGGTCAAGTGACAGTTACTATTTGATTTCGGCAATTCAACTTTAAATGAGTACTTGATTTATATACTTTTTTTTAACTTTATTTTTAATTTATAGTAAACGAGTGAAACAGAGTAAAGTTGAAGTTGACATGCCAACATCACCGGCCGCTGTCATTGTCGACATTGTTTGTTAACGTCTGTTTAATGGTATAAGTTAATTAAAAACTTTTAATTAGACTCATTAACAAAGGAGCTGTGTGTATACTTTTGGGCGTTTTAATTCGGAAGACGACAAAAGAGAAAATGCTGAAAGACATATTACAAGCAACCGAAACACTTCAATTGAATGCATAAATAAATATAATTCAAAATAATTTTGACCGCAGGTCAAGCTACGTCCGCAGGAAATTTAAAAACCATAACAGAAGCAACAAAAAACAACAAGTATAAAACGTGAACACAGCGGTAAGTTGTCCAAAATCTTAGCAACTTGCAACTTACAACTTTGTCGGCATTCGAACCTTTTCTTATTTTCGATTCGTTTCGCATTTTATATATGTAAATTTTTTTTGCATTTTAATGATGCTGTAATATTTCTTGATTTGTTTGCTCAAAACCACCTCGACTCCAAGCAACAAACGCAGTTCAAAAACAATAACTTTATCGTGCTGCTTAACTTGTAAATCTGCTCATGGCTTGCCAACGCCGGGCGTCTTCGCGATTGTGCGTAATCGTATACAAATATATATATGTACTACAACATAATATTTTATTTCTGCGGTTTAGCTTATCCTGCTCGTTGCCGGAGCTGTTAGGTTGTGTTTATTCATGTTTAATTTTATTGCCAGTTTGTTTTCTTAAGTAATTACAATGCGGATTCAAATGGCTTTGCCCGCACACTGGCCGAAACGCTGCCATTCGACGAGTCGCACCCAAGTAAGTCAATCTATGTAAGACAAGCCGCATAAAGTCGCAGTTCAAGCTCTGTTGACAGCGGCAGTTGACCTTGCGTTCGCACTCATCCTGTACTACTGAGAGACAACCTAAGCCCGTGCGTTGTATGCGGCAACACGTTCCGTACGCACGGCCGTTTCTGTTTTGTGTAATCCTTTGCACTAAGCTAGATGAGCAAATGAATGAATGATTGAAAGTACCGACTTATTCAGCCAGTCAACCGCAGTTGTTTGCTAGTCTGCGTGACTGCATTTTTATCTGTTTAAGTTCTTGTGTTAATCTTTTGAATGTATCTTGTTGTATCTTTTTTAGATGTTTTACAATTGCTTAGTTATTTTGTTATTTTAAATTGAAAATAAAGCATCGCAGGAGATGAGAAAAGCTGAAATGTGTTTTCTCTTTATTTCTTCAATATTTATTTATGACTTATGTATTTTACGTACATACATACATACATACATATATATATATATATATATATATATATATATATATATATATATATATATATATATATATATATATATATATATATATATATATATATATATATATATATATATATATATATATATATATATATATATATATATATATATATATATATATATATATATATATATATATATATATATATATATATATATATATATATATATATATATATATATATATATATATATATATATATATATATATATATATATATATATATATATATATATATATATATATATTCTGCGGTATTGTCACGCGCTTAAGCTGATTAAATATTATAAAGGTAGATTAATGCTTCATATACGCCTAATCTCTGGGTAATTATTCCATGTAAATTCAAGTCGTGTTGTTGGAAGATTTATAAGGAAATGCTTTTGCTTGCCTTTAGGAACAATTTTGATATTTTAACTTAAATTTAAGAAATTGAAAATCGATTTTATGGTTTTTTATTGCATGGTTTTTTATTATACAAATTTTGTTAACTGAAATATTGTAATATGTAATTCTCAATGTCTCTTAACTTAAATTTTAACTTAAATTTTAATTACGTAAATCTAAATGGTACACAATATTTGTCGTTTTTCCTTTCGGTGCATAAATAAATAGTTTATCCGGACTGATTACTTTGAAGTAAATTACATATGGTGAAAATCATGGGCTTTTCAAATGAACTCTCAAAACTTGAAGTGTCTGGCCTTGAGCCATATTTATTGTCATTAAAAATACCACTGGAAACTGTAATCTCTTAAAATTAAAGTTCATATCTTTAGGAATCATTGAAATTCTTTGTATGAATACATTTTCACCTGCGGACGTGTCCGGTCAATATATGTATCGTTAAGTAGCATACATACTGTACACACATTCAATTACCAGTGCAATGCTTTGTTGTGTCCGTAAAAGCATTATCGGAGCTCCAATTTTATGTTCTAGTATTGTAAGTGGTTAACACCACCAGATGTGCTAGATGGTTCTAATGAATTTAAAAACTCAGTGCGGACTTCAAGTTTTACTCTATGTCCATAAAACGTTGTTTGTTAATGTATGTGTTAATTTAATTAATTTAGGTGCTAAAATAAATCGCTCTCGCAACCACCTCCGACTTGCAAAATTTGCTTGAAGATCGTCGAAAACAATATCCTCAAATTTCTCAAGCGAAGACATTATTTTGCAAAAATCTAAAGTCAATGTTATTAAATTACTTTTTTCATCGATATGGAACAGTCTATCTTCTATTCGAAGAACTTGTTTCAAAAATTGCTGCGCATTTTTATCGCCCAAACGATCATTTTTTAACACGATTCCAAAGTGACGATGCTTTGAAGCAAGCGTTTAGTTCATCTGCATGTGTTGATATAGAAATAATCGGCAATGTTAACTCATTATTTTCTCGCAAGTCTTGAAGAGCTACATTATATTGTAATATCACAGGTTTTTAAGAACTGAGTTTATCCAGATTCTCTGTGCGCTCCATGTAACAAAGTAGCTGCAATGTCGGCTGATGCAACATCCAATGTAATTTTTTCTCACCGTCGAACTTCAAACGATATTAGATTTATTAAAAATGTTTTTCCTGTTCCTCCTGGCTCATCTAAATATAACATTCCTTCTTTCAAGTTTTTTTTTTTTTGGTCTGAAGATAGTCGCGGTATATTATTCTCCACAAAGTACTGTAGTTCAGAATTATTGATACTTATATTTCGAAAATAATGTCCGTGCAGAGCGTTAGATCCATTTAGAACTGGAACCTCCAATCTAACTTGATTCAGTACATTGTTACTGATTGAAATGCATCTATCGTCTAACAAAACTATTATCTATTTCGTTTGAGAAACCGACTTCGACATATAGATTAGTTCTTTGTAACTATCAGAATATATCTTCATTCAGGAGATCTTTATATTTATTATGTATTCAAAGGTGCATATCTTGTCCAAATTATTGCAAATAGATTTAGAAGTTGGACAAGAAATGACGTAAGCGAAGCTTGAGACATGCTGATTGTCTTCAAACAAACCAAGTTTGCAATATGCTTCTCGATAAGACTCATATATTGTAGTTCCCCATTTACTGTTCTTAGAAATGCTGAACATTTTAATGCATGTAAAATCATTCGCAAATAAAAGCATGCAGCATTATTTGGAAGCAATGTGTAAACATGTAAAACGCCCTGTTTCCTTTTACATAACATTTTCCGGGAAGTATTCCATGTGAAATATTTGGAATTGAATGTTTTATGCATAAACGCAAATATCAAAATTAGACAAAAATATAAACGACGACATTTTGATAATTCGAATAATGATTTTATTTGACTGAATTTCGAATTATATTGATTTGAGGTAGTCCCTTAAATACGCAATCTGTATCATTAAGTTTGTGTTTCACAGTTATTGAAAGCAGACAGATGGCCTGTGCCTGTGTTTATGCTTTCCTCCTTAACCTTTCTTTAAAATATTGAAAACTTCAGCACATCAAATTTTCCCGGCAACACGTAATATGAGACAAACTTCGTAAAAAAAAAAAAAAATTTATCGCACCAGAACACTAACTTCTTTACCAAGCTATTTCTAACGAACCATCTGACAGAATCTCTGATAGTTATACTAACATTTCTGCATGACAGTTGTATCAACCATTAGGAAAGTTTTGTTTCACAATATCTCAATCGAGAAATTTCATGTACCTTTTGATCAGAAGGTATGTTGAGACTAATCAGTATACATATATAGAGAACGCAAGTCGATCCAACTATGTCCGTCCATCTGAACTCCTGCTTCTCAGAGGCTGGAAGAAGTACCGATATCTCTCTCAAAACTAGTTATTTTATAAGTTTCTTCCTCACAACGGTTTTTAACTGTACAATATTGATATATAGTCCCCCGTTAGAAAGCTCCGTTAAAAATATTCGTATATTTCGAACAAAAAAGAGTATATCGATTATCTTACTAGCTGCCACGTCGAAATTCTAAAATGGAGATTGAAGTATTTTCTAAGTCCTCGTCGCAGAAATGTTAAAAATTAAGATTTCGTCACTTTAAAAAATGTACGTCGCAGTACAATGAATTTGGGAACCCGGCTGTAGCTCTTACTTATTATAGTTAAAACATCAGGTAGTGGTTTGTAGCCACTGTATAGGGGAAAGTACGGTTTAAAAATTATACAGGTCTGCTTCGATTATTACTTTCTCAATATTTTTGAGATTTGAATTCATTTGGAATTAATAATTTAAACTGCGCATGCCAATGACAAGTGAATTCGAAGCGCAAAATTCTCCCGCAGGCGAATACCAAACCATTTGAACGAAACCAAAAACTTTGGATGAGTTTTGAATCTAGATATGAATTTTTGCGAAATCTCAAAATTACGACTAATAAGCGTAAGCGACTAAAAGTAAAAATGTCTGTCGTATATTTTGATTATAGTTCGCTCAATATTATCTTATGGAGACTAAAGTTCAATCTACACTGGTGGGAAATGACGAATAAAAAATTGCAAACAAATTGTAATCTACACTAAATTGCAAACATCTCAGCATCGGATGTCGCCCGATAGAAGCCAAGCGTCAATCTAAAGAACAATTACAAGAAAAAATGCTGCAGTCGTGAATATCCGACTTCGAAATACTCTGCCATATTTCATACTCCAATGCAAATACTTCATTTTTGTTTTTTAATCTGAACCAGATGAATCTAAAAAACTAAATTTGGAGGTACTATATTTTATACACACCGAGATCTCGTTGTTCAAATATACGAAGGAATATACAGAATATAGAATATTTATAATTTTCACACACATAGTTTGTAACGCATCAAAGGAGTCATAGACGACCCCACAAAGTATATAAGTATATATTCTTGATAAGAGAGCTATGTCTGCCTATCGACAACAACAGTTGTCTACTGAAGAACTGATAGCCCCATACAAAGTATTTTTGATTGTTCATTTTGCGTAGTTTATATAACAATTATATTCGTATTTGCCGCCGATATGATATGTACTTTCATATTTTTGTTTGCGCTAACTGTTATCACTATGGACTGTAGCTCACGCATGTGACGATTTACCACCTGAATGTGGCTGCAGCACGAGCACTTTATTATACGCGCAATATCGAAGTTTTTACTGTTTAGTCCGATCTGAAAGTGCTAAGGAACATTAAAAGGTCTGGAATGCTAAAAATGCTAAAACATATAATATCGGATCACCCCACTCCGAAATATAGGGGGTTGAATATACCCACCCCAAACGGTAATGAAGCTCGTGTGGGGTCCAGTATCCGACACTTATTCTTTACATATTCTTATATTTGACGAATTAATGAAATATTTTTTTTTGTTTGAATCCTTTAGAAAACCTAAATTTAGTATACAAAAATTGTGAGATTGTGCAAATTTTGATATGTTGTACTTTTCTGTGAAAATTGCATGAGCCGAGATATAACATCGCAAACATCAGATTGTGCACTTTAAGCTATTGTCCAGCAATTACATTTTTCAATCAATCCAAACAATACAAATGAAAAATACAAATTTTTCGCCACAAAATTGATATCAGAATTTTTGAGTTGCAGGTAGGCTTTCGTCACTTGGTTTTGAATTTTTTTTTTTTTTTTTTGTTTATTCGATATAGTGATTTTTTACATTAATTCAGTATTAGTACTTCATTTTACGTTACTTCATTTCTATTTAATAAAATGTTATAAATATTGTAATACTGTACATGCTGTACATTGTAGAGCATGTCGATTGAGTAGCTGGACGTTATGCTCTAGACTGTTGTGGGCGCACTTGCAAACATGTTGGCGAGCATCAGTTGAGTGTGTTTTTGATAGTATTTTAGTTGGTAAAATTTTAAAAGAAGAGGAATCAAACAAATGTTTAAAACGAAATAGCGAAAGAATTGATACACCCACAAAACTCTTTTATAGATGAGCTTTAATTATTGCAAATAAATTGCTCACTTATTGCAGCGCTCTTTCTGGGCGGCCATTAGATCGACTCGTCTTGACGAGCTGATCAAGAATATATTTACTTAATGGGGTCCACTATACCTCCTGTAATGCGTTACAAACTTTCAGACAAACTGATAATACCATTTCACAGTATGTGTGAATGGAAGAAATAGGCACACTCGCTATACTATATCAGTTAGACAATGTGTTTGAAAAATGGAAGAACGTATTTTTCGTGATTTTTTAAAATATTCGTTTTTAACGATTTTTCAATGAAGGTAAGTATTTTGTTAATGTGTTATAAATTCAATGCTTTGTTTACGTGTGTAAAGAGCTTTTGCGATACTTTATCATATGCGGTATTTATCTAGTTTTCATTTGAGCCATCAAAGTCGGGTGACTTAAGTCACAATTTTCCTGTTTTTTTCCCTTGCTATCAATTTCAACCGATATTTGTTCAATTTTTAAATAAAATTCGAAGCTAACATGATAAACTTACGCAAGCAAGCACAAATCTAAATCACAAATTGCAGTCTTTAGATATGTCCGTTTAAAACAATGCCGGCTGCAGACTGCTTAAAATTCGCTGCATTCCCGTCTTTGTAAAATCGGCTCTTCTGCCTCAAACCATTGTCAATGGATTTCAATTGACGGACATATCGCTATGTAAGCCCAATGTTTTCGTTGCGGCTGATTTCGTGTGGACCATAGTCATTAAAAAAAATAAACAGGCTGCTGCATTTGATTCAAGCGTGACCGATGATGACGAGCAACGTCGTTTTTTGATAGGCATCCCGCCCGACGGTGCTGCACACGAAAAAATGACCACGTGTGAAGTATTTACCATCAACATCACCTACATATGTGTCGTGCGATTAACATCTCTTCAATGTTGGCAGTAATTGGTCCCATTCGGGTTTAATTTAATTGATATTGTGCATTTTTATTTAATGTTTATAGCATGTGCCTGTCGTTTTCATACCATTCACACATAGTGTGAAATGGTATTATCAGTTTGTCTGAAAGTTTATAACGCATTAAAGGAGACATCGTAGACCCCATAAAGTATATATATTCTTGATCAGCTCGACGAGACCAGTCGGCACCAATTTTTAAGATATCCGATTGTAAGTCCGCACATAGACTTCATTTTATTGCACTTTAATAGAGTATCCAAATTGACGTGCCACGCCCATTTTTGTTTGTACATTTCCTTGTTTTTTTTTCCTTAATTGTTTTTTTGCGCTTGTTTATACTCATCTGTGTACTGTTATCAGAGCGTTTGTCAACTATGCGTTCTACTTTGTAAATCTTGGAGTCATTTCTTTTCTGGTGGCTTTTGAATTCGCATGATGAGCAACACTGTTGCGGCGTACTGGCCTAGCCGAAGATTCAGCATTCGCCTTATCTGCCGGCACGTCTCTTGTAGGGCAACCAATTCATTACATTGTATGTAGCCATATAATTTTATGTAATAGTCTATGCGTTTGTCTACGTTAATACGTTTACCATCAAATCTTTCCACATTTAATTGGTTTTTAGAGATTTTGTTCTTTTTTTTTTATAAAATGTTATTTCTTTAAATTAGATTTGGTGGATTTTAGTGCACAGCCGCTTTATAAGCATATACGAATGGGCGTCTCCCGCCCACATTTGTATGAACCTTGAAATTCAAAATGGCTATTGGTGGTCGCTTCATACATATCTACTCGTGGGTGTGTGCTGCCCATTTTTTCGGTTTTTTTTTTCGCCATTTTGGTTTTAAGTCTTGTTACTGCAGTCTGCTTAATGCCAAATTTGGTGTATCTTACGGTAATTTTAATAAAATATCCCACATTCGTCCAGATCGGACTTCTGTAAGAGGTAGTCCCATACAAGCCAGCCGCCATTTTTAATTTCTTGTATGAATTTTTGTTGTTGTTTTTTTTTCTTTTTTTTTTTTTAAATTAACTATACTAGACACCATTATATTATATCCGTCTAATGCTCCTTATTTGAACCATAGATTTGTATGGAGGTTATCCATACAAATCTATGGTTCAAATAAGGAGCATTAGACGGATATAGGAAACAGGGTATTTCGAAGTCCAGCACACTTGACTGCTTTCGTCTTGATTTTTATTAAAGTCCAGTATCCACTTCCAACGAAATATTTCGTAAGCATTATTCGGAAACATTTCTGAACTATTTTTTTTTTTGTTCCGATTGGATTTGGTTCGAAGTGATTACTGGGTTTAATAAAAATAAATATATTTTAATATTTAAAATTTCAGTCTGTCTGTCCCTTGTGTGTATATTGTGCGCCCATTTTTTTTATTGCAGTTAATATCAACTTTAAATTTATATGGTGGCACCTCATGGCCGGCCACTTGTCTTATTGTATCTATCAATGGGCGTGTTGAACCCACTTTTGCGGTACACCCCACTACCACTGAAACTTTATTTGTTGAGCTGCCTGTAACGTTTGCGCTTGTTTTTATAAAATTTCGAAGTATACATAAGTAGAGGTGCAGGGTATTTCGAAGTCGTGAACTCACGTAAACAGAATTCCTACTTGGTATGTGTGACTTCTAATTATCCGTGACGTAGTCTATTGTTTTGTAAAATTAGTGGAATTGTGTGAGAGAGCTGCCAGTACTGTATTCCGTATTTTGTTTCAAACAACGTAGCTTCTGAACAATGTAAAATATTATTCACTGGCAGCTCAAACCGCTTTTTGTATCTCATGTTGCAATAAATGGTAAAACATAATATGACTTTCAGTTTGCTTTGTACTGTACTTCTATTCATCGTTTATCTTATACATGTGAAAGGGCTTCCTCCGATTCCATTTCTATCTATACAAGCCCATTATTGGTGTATTATTGTTAACAATGTACTCATTTCGAGCATATAATATTGCACATTGTGCACTCTTGAAACATTTGTTTTAAATATTTTCTTTTATTTTTCAATTTAACATTACATTCTCGGTGTTTATTATGACATTAGAACTAAATACTCGGCAAATATAGGGTGCGGTAGGATAGAGTGGTTAATTTTTTGTTTTTTTTTTCCTATAAAAGTGACACAAATTGAATTTTTAATCAGCTTAACTCTCGAATCACTAGTGAATGGTTCTAAATTAAAAGTTAGCCAGAAAATTTATTAAAATCAACTCAAATTGCTTTAAATATTTGATAGTCTTAATATAATAAATATAGATAGAAAATATGGAACCTAATATATATATATATATATATATATATATATATATATAGATTCTGTTATAAACTTATATACATATATAAATATATAGAAGTAGGCAAGCGTAAATTATTCACACTCCTTGTATTGGTTAGGCCCATTGTGTGGAACACAATATGAATATGTTCTTAAACACAACATATTCACCAGATATTTTTTTTTTGTTGGGTAGAATGTGAAGAGGAGCACGGACGAATGTGTTTTTTTTTTCTAAATTATTGCGTCTAAGGTAAATTAATTATTGCGTCTAAACCAGGTAACGCAAACACAAAGCTCCCTCAGTTCTCTTAATTTGCTATAGCTACTACCATTTTTGTTTCTTTCGGTTCCTTTGGTTTCAGCTGTAAGAATAGAGAAAAACATATTCTCTATCTCTGTCGTACTGAAAAGGGCGATTCACATTGTAGAGCATGTCGATTAACCAGCTGGACGTTATGCTCGAAACTGTTGTGGGCGCATTTGCAAACATGTTGGCGAGCATCAGTTGAGATTGTGTTTTTAATAGTATTTTAGTTGGTTAATTTTAATTTTAAAATAAGAGGAATCAAATATATATTTGAAACAAAAAAGAGAAACAATTGATTCACCGACAAAACTCTTTCATAAAAGGAGAGCACGCAAAGTGTGAATCATTTCTGAGTCATAATTTGTACAGTGGGCCAAGATACAACACCAATGCAACGTAACTAATGTTTGCTTATCTTTAGCAGCTCGACGAGACGTGTAGTAGATCACGCCGCGCTGCTCCCACCAAATACAGAGCATAAGCTTCATGCCATGAATATTCGTCTTTGCGAAGGATGTTGATGACTGTCCGGGCAAAATCCATGACATTTGCGCTTGGAGTTGCCGTAATGGATCCACTTTTCATCGCCAGTCGCAATGCAATGCAAAAAACCCTTTCTTTTTTGGCGTTCATGGAGCAATTCGCGGCTTCAACTCTTATGGCACCCAGTTTCCTTGCTTTTGAATCCATCCCATGGCTTTTAGACGTTTGCTGACTGTCGTCTCATCCACTCTGACAACTCCTGAAGCGTTTGGCATTGGTCCACATAGAGCAATGATTCCAATTCTTCGTCTTCAAACTTTTTGGGTAAACGCCGTAAACTTCCAATAAGATTCGATGACCCTCGGCCGCACTTTTCTTCATATTAAAGTAATGAAGAATATCTGGTATCTGGTACGAAATTCGACATGTTCGAGGCAATATTTAGTATTGTTGTTTACGTTTAAAACAAATAACACAAGCTGCCAATGCACAGTGGTTGCGTCCATAGGCCAAAAATCAAAAAATCGACCACAAAATATTTGGACACAATGTAAACAAATTGTCTCTTAAATGTCCAAACTTCTTGATGTGGAACCGGTTTTGTCCGGAAATCTAACGAGACTTTCTAAAAATAGAATCCAAAGCGTGAACACGTGTTGGTTAGCTTTTTCCAAAACAAAATTGCCTTTCAAAGTGGTCAAACGTTTGCTAGAGTGCTCCTGA
This sequence comes from Leucophenga montana, assembly GCA_035044765.1. NCBI lineage: Eukaryota > Metazoa > Arthropoda > Insecta > Diptera > Drosophilidae > Leucophenga > Leucophenga montana. The sequence goes on along the minus strand of JAWNNQ010001905.1, from coordinate 187,232 downwards.
TTAAATTAGTTAAAATAATTTTTGAAGTTGAAGGTATTTACTTTAATAAATTCTTATTGTGAAATTAATTTGATTAAGTAAATCTTTTTTGCGTATTTTTGATCGATTTAACATTTTTTTGTGTATTTTGTGAAAGTCTATTCTACGTTTACTTAAAATTTTAGTTGTGTTACCCCCCGATGCATCCATTATCACTGTATTTGTCAATGTTTTAAGGTAATAAATGTGTTAAAATTAGCTGCAGAAATTTGCAGATGTGTGTTTAATCGTAAATAAACTAACACCGTCTTACATTTTCCAAGGTCAGTTTTGCCCTACAAAGTAGATTTTTTTGCCTATTGTGCTGTTGTGCTGTTGCTCTGTCTTTGTTTTTCGTGGTTTGTATAACTTTGCAAAACTATTTATTTTTTAATTAAAAATTTTAATTTGGTTTGTTTTTCTCTTTGGCTTTGATTTTATTAGGCTCTTCTTATAAGTTCGTGTTTGCACGCCTATATATTTTTATTCTATGGTGCACAGAGAATGGAACCAACGCAGAGAAATTGAAAAAATTGATTGAAGTTGTACAAGGGAACATCGAAAACAACGGCTACATTCCCGAGTTGAGCGAACTATCAAAACGTATTGGGTACATCTGTAAAAGAATTGGAACTTTCTGGGAAAATTACAAGCGCAAAAAATCTTCAGTTGTTCAATATGAATCCGATTGGCTGAATGAAAAGGAAACAATTTTATTAAGCTGTGCTGTGATTTATTAATTATTACAATTTTAAAAAGCTGCGACCAAAGTTTCACTTTGATATCTCTGCTGTAAGTAGTTCTGGCTGCCGATTCCATACAAGACTGACCACTAGGGTTCATACCGAATCGGTAGGTTATATGATTTGGAAATTTGGTCAGCACACGTAGAGGCTCATAAGACTGACACCAAATTTGGTTAAAAGTTTGGTTCGGATAAATTTGGTTCGGATAAAAAACAATAAAGTTTTGGTGTACTAAAAGTTCATTCCGAATTGGTCGGGTATATGGGAGCTATATAATATAGTGGTCCGATTTTGATGATTTTGACATATTGTCATCTAACTACAGATATAAGCCTATGACAAAAGTTTCAGCTGCTTTGTAAGTATTTTTAGCCGCCGATTCCATACAAGACCGACCACTGTGCATTGCCGCTCATTGACAATAGGTTTTAGCGACAAGAAATTGGAAACTCGAATATTGGTTCATATACTAGAGGCGGCCTCTTATGTGAAACGCTCTTTATTAATTCAAGTTCCCATTGCATATACAAATGGGCGTGTTCCGCCCACTTTTTGAGGTACTCCTATACAAACCTACAGCTCACTTTTATGCATTTATATGAAAAACGTCAATATCAACTTGAAATTCGATATGGTGGCATCTTATAGATGGTCGCTTCATATATATCTATTAGTAGGCATGTATCGCCCACTTTTTGGGGTGGTTTGTTTTTTAAACCATCCACCAACCCTCTCCCCGTGTGATTGGTATTAGAGCTTTGGTTCAACCGAAGCTAACGTTTTTTATTGTTTTTTTTTTTATTTGTGGTAAAGTGTCATCGGCAAAGTTGTTGACAATGTTCCAGACTTTAAATTTTGCCAACATACCTATTCCCAAAATTCAGCTATTGAGGGTTTTTGGGACAAACCACTTTTCGCCCATATGTCGCCTGAAGTCGGCGATGCTTATACAAAAACGTGGTTCGTGTTAAGCTAAGTAGTTTTTGCAAATAATATTTGCACACCGTGTAATAATAATGTAATCAATTGGTCCAAAGTATTGCGCGTGAAAATGGATTTTGGAATCCCAAATTACCTAAATTAAACAATAAGAACACAGTTTACAAAATCTCTATCTGCTCAGCCCCACTCGGACAATAGTTCGGTAGGAAAATGTCTAAGGAAAAACCTTGTACGGCAATAGTACGACAACTTTAATTGTCGTTTAATCATCTTTGATCAGTTAATATTTTGTCAGAGGATGTCATGGTTTATAAAGTATCTCAAAGCACGAAAGGAATTAAGGCAAGCAAAGGATTTTAAGACCTTGCCTACTTTAAAAAATGCCCTGATTTAATGCAGTTTTTGAATATTGAATTCAAACCAGAGCCAAGGCGGTTGTTAATTGTTAAATAAATAAATAAAAAACCTGTGAAAGCAGTATCACTGTAAACAGAAAATACCCTAAATTATGTTTCAATTGGCATAAGCACCAATGCAAAGGAAACATGTTTCAAAATGAATTCAAGTTAAATGGAGAAGGCGAACCCATTGAATGCATGAACAAGTTATTTTCAAGAAGTTATTTGCGAATGGCGAATAATAACTGAAAACTAATATTGTTTTTATAAAATCATATGTTAAAATCTTTATTTTCATAAACAAATTTGAAAATTTTTGAATGATTTCCATCGGAGTACTTATTTTCTGTTTATTGGCACAGAGATGAGACTGGCTGATCAAGAATATATATATACTTTATGGGGTCTACGATGGCTCATTTAATGCGTTACAAACTTTCAGACAAATTATTAATACCATTTCATCTTATGTGCGAATGGTATAAAAATTAAATTTATCTTGGAAATTTTTATTTAAGCTGATTTGCTAAATTTTGTAAAGCAGCTTAGATTAAGTCGCATTGTGCTTTTTGCGTTTATGGTGTCCGTATATATGTAGATAAGCGGTGTTTATCTGTACCTTTTTATTTATGAATTTGTTTGTGTTTGTGGGTGCACTTGAATGAACATTATGTGCAATTTGAAGAAGTTATTTTGGTAGATGAGTTCCTGACATCCGAAGAAAAAAATGTAACAATAAACTGAAAGATTCAATAGTAAAATGAAGTGACAAGCTCAGCGACAGTTGGCACAGCCGTTGCCTTGATTCCATTGCATCATGATAGATGCAAGTAGATGTTGCAATAGAATTTTTGCATCCGTTGCTGTCACTGCAGGTGATGCTACTATTTTTGGTTCCAAGTTACGAGAAAGTGTTACGCTCGCCCAGCTCAAGAAAATGTAGATGGATGGATTGCGTGTATGCTTCCGTTTGTTCCATTGAATAACTCAAGTACGTGACAGCTATGTCACATGCAATGATGATATGCGATTGAACGAGGAGATGTGTAGCTAGAACGTTAAACCAGGTTCAGCATTCCGTCCCGTAGTCCTTCCACGCCACCCTCTATTTTTAATACGCGCCGTTTGAATTTCGTTAAATTTTAATTTTGAGAAATTCATATTTTTAGTCGGTTACGAGTATAAAAGTATCTGGCAGTGAATAAAATTTTAAACTTTGTTTTTTCTGCAAAAATATGCATATGTATCTATATACAATAGTATACATATATGCGTGCGTGTGTGCGTGTGTGCGTGTGTGCGTGTGTGAGTGTGTGAATGTGTATTTATGCGCGTGGATGTGTATGAAAATCAAATATCGCTCCCTAAAGGGAAGTAATAATAATAATAATTTAGAAAATATATTTTGCAGTAGTACTATCCTATTGTCATAGTTGCCTCTGCTCGAATACGACGACTTCGTCCTTCATCCTTGTTGTGCTTTCATTTTATCGTCGTTGCCATCATTATTTCATCTTTTTCTTCTTCTTGTTTAAGATGTTGATATTTGTTGTTGCCGTAATTGAAACAGTATTCCAGTTGATTGTTTTAGAATATTTATACATATATTATTTTATTGAATTTTTTACTTGGCAGCTATTTTCTTGCTGCTAGTATGTCATGGAAAATAAATGAAAACATTTGAAAGTGTTACAATTGATTGAATCGAAGTTTTAATACTCTTCGCACGCACTTCAACATAGACATTTGGCTTAGGCGTTTATTACCTAGTTTAGACGATTGAGGGAAAGGCGAACATCTGGCGTCAATTAGTGGATGGTCAATTGGTATAGTTCTGTAAAGTTGATTCAGCCTTTTACACGATCGACGTAGAAGGGTAAATTTTAGTTGACTCTGACAAATTTTTGTTGATTCAAATAAAAAAAAAATAAAAACAACTAGAAAAAAACGTTAACTTCGGTTGAAACGAAGCTCTAATATCATTCAAATCATCTTGTAAAGCATAATAATGGGTGTCAGATTTTAAATGAAGCTATATCAGAAAGTGGTCGGATCACGCCCATTAGTATATGTGTGAGAAACGACCGCCATCTCTAATTTCAAGCTGATATTGGATGACAATGCGGCCAATGATGAATTTTACGAACGTCTCGACGAGCGCTATGTCAATAACGGTTTTAAAATCGTGCTTAGCGATTTCAACGCCAAAATTAGAAAGATTGGAAACAGTCGGAAAATTTTTACTTCACGACCCTACCTCTAGCAATGTAGAGAGGCTGACCGACTTCGCTCTAGGTCAGAACATGGTAATCAGAAGCACCAGATTTCCACACTTTAACATTCACAAAGTTATTTGGCACAGTCCCGACGTCGGAAAGCTGCAATCACGACAAATTGCCAAAGCGTTTTCACCCAGATACCTCCCAACTGTTCCGAAAGTACTCTTCGTCTTCTGAAAATTTCGGAAAGTATATGTGAATAGTGGAGACATATCTCCTTCTCCATGAATACGGTCGCCAAGGAGGTCATTGGATACACCAGATGTTTGAAGAACTCTTAATATGACGAGGAGTGTCGCCAATAACTCTGCAGTCAGCAGTAACTCAAGCAGTTAGAGAGCTATGTCGAGTGAAACGGAAAGAGACACATTTGCAGACACAAAAAAAGGAGCGATATAGGCGTGAGCTTGAGGATGCTGAGGAGTTACGAGTATGTGATAGAAATGAAGTTCAAAATTTTAATTATGGTTCAGAATGTTAAGACGATTGGATCTAGCCATGTGTAATATGTCTGACGAATACACAGAGAGAAGACTAAGAAAACTAAATTCGAACTATAGTGTTACTAGGTGTCGCATTATTACAAGTAGTAAAAAATCAAACTTCTATTCAATTCGATTTTTGTTTTTAAATATGTATGAGTCGAAAATTATCATGATACAAATATAACAAGGTACTGAGTACGTCTGCTGAACAAAATATTTAGTGACGTCACGTGTTTCCTCATATTTAAAATAATTGACTTTGGATGTTGTCAAAATAGTAGTCAATCCAATCACAACTAAAAAAATGCCGACCGATATTTTTTCCCAACAATAGCACCAGATGACCTTCTTAGAAAAAAGGTTCCAAACATCATTACGTTACCTTGTGCTTTTTGTATTGTAAATAATTATATATTCTATCTTGGAATATAGTATTAAGAAAACAAAATTTGGAGGCAAATCAAGGACTACTACGAAAATTATATGATGTGTATAGGGTATAATGTAATATAATATAAACGAGCACCTATAGAAGGTAAAGTTCTTACTTATTCCATTGAGAAATATGTACATATTGTATAATATTCAATGTGAAGTGAGAACAAGAAGAACAAATTTTTTGTTCACAACGAAGGTTAAGTTACGAAGACAATTGATTCGGGTTCAGCTACGAGGTGCTCATATCTTGCTTCTCAGGAAAAGTGTGCTGTGTATCTTTGGAATGTTATGCCGCACACTAGACAGTAGAGTGATCCAAACCTCAAATCTTAATTGATGTAAGTGTATAATTTATACAATATCAGCAATTATTAATTATTAAAATTAAATACTCAGACGTATATGGTTTTTCTACATGCATATTATAAAAATATATTTTATACATTTTATAGCACCATCGTGAAAATGCATTCGGAAAGGAAAACAAGGCATTTATAAACTTGCATAGCGTCATTTTCGTATGTATTCGTTTAACCAAACAAACCAAAGCAAGCACAAAAACCAAATGTTTATGAAGATTTCAAGGAAGTGAACTAGCGGGATATGCTTGAGTATATTATTCTGCCTTTGTCTCTTACACCGAAAGAAGAACATATGTAGGTGAAAACAACAATATACATTGTTATTTTAACAACGTTTTGTTGTTGTCTGCTTTTTCACTATTTACGTTATTGGCCAACAACGATTTTGAATATTACTGACTGTAATAGAAATAAGAAAGTAAATGTTTTTTTTCTTAATTTTATTATTGGTATTAGTAAAAATTCTTAGTCTATTCACAAATTCAAAAATACTTATATTAAAAAAATAGTAGTCCCAGTTGGCAAAATACAAATATCTACCGGTGGTCCCACAAATAATTTTATGTTAAGTCTATAATATATGCTCTATAATATATGCGGATATATTGAAATGCTTGAAAATCTTCTAAACAATTAGTTACAACCAGGGAATAAAACCTAAACCAGAACCGTTAACCGAAATTAACCGATTAAATTTGAGAACCGACACCGGAACCGATAATTACAATTTTTTTGAAGCCGGAAACTTTTACCGAAATAATATAAAATGAAACAAGAAAAAACGTTGACTTCGGTTGAACCGAAGCTCTAATAACATTCACGCGAAACTTTAAATAGTATTGTAATACATAAAAGTGGGGGTTTAAATAGGGGGGTGGTACACGCTCACTAGTTGATGTGTATGACGCGATGTAGTAGATGTGTAAGATGCCGCCATATCGAATTTCAAGTTGATATTGACGTTTTCCATACAAATGCATAAAAGTGAACTGTGGGTTTATATGGGACTACCTCAAAAAGTGGGCGGGACACGCCCCTTTGTATGTGTATATGAAGCGGTTGTCCATTAAAATCCACAAAATCAAATCTAAGCTAATATTGGTCTAAATGAAGGATTTTTTCATAAAAAACACAAAATTGAACGATGGGTTTGTATGGGGGCTAACTCAAAAAGTGGGCGGGCCACGCCCAATTGTCTATGTATGTTTAGCGGCTGTCTCTTAAAAGGCACCATATCGCATTTCAACCTAATATTGACTTTAATAAAAAAGTTTTTCTTACAAAAAGTCAAAAGTGGACCATAGGTTAGTCTATGTATGTTAAGCGGCTGATAATAAAAATTCACCACATTGCATTTCAACCTAATATAGACTTTAATAAAGAAGTTTTCTTACAAAAAGTCAAAAGTGGGCAGTAGGTTTGTATGGGAGCTACCCCAAATAGTGGGCGTGGCAGGTCAATCTTGATACTCTTTTAAACTACAATAAAAAGAAGTATATGTTCAAAATTTCAACTGGATAGCATAAAAATTTGTCCCCAAAAAATGCGACAGACGGACATGGCTAGATTGATTCGTCTCGTCGAGCTGATCAAGAATATATATACTTTATGGGATCTACGATGGCTCCTTTTAATGCGTTACAAACTTTCAGACAAACTGATAATACCATTTCACACTCTGTGTGAATGGTATAAAAACCGTACCGTAAACCAAAACATTGAAATCGGTATAGTTTGTGTGCTCATATTCCTCTTTTTTTTCTTAGAAATATATTTAGTTATGCATAATGTTCAAAAGAGAACGAAAAGCAGCTGATGGCAATATTTGCGCAGTTTTTCAAAAGACATTTTAGCTGTCAGAGCCCTTGTCAAAAAGCTTCGCACGACGTCCAAGAGCTAGCTAATGGTAGATAAGAAGTTAATGAAGCCACCAATTGATTGCACCACTCGTTGGAGCTCGATATGATGCGGTAGCAAATATGGATTTTTTTTTTTATAGAAAGAAAACTCTGGTATAATATTCATGAAGTTATTAGCGTTAACGACTAAACGATAACGCTAATAACTTCAACGACTAAACTTCAAAGTGAGCAGTTAGTTTTGGGCGACTTTTACGCCATTTGGCTTGATTGTAGAATTCGAATTGGTGAAAAAGCTACTGCGTTAGCTAAACTTTTAGTCTTTGAATTAGAAAAACGGGAGCCTAATCTATTCGAAAATATTGCCTTTTATTCTGCCATATTTTTAGACCACCCGATATAATGTAAAGTTGCCTTCTGAACAGTAAAGTATGCGTATAGCAGCTTTGAGAATTCTATCCGTTGCTGAAAACTGCAACTACTTGAAGAAAATAATTTATCTGGAACTGGAAATAAACGCGATGCATACATGGATATGTTGAATAAGAATCGCGAAGATTCAAAATGGAATGTATTATCAAAATATGATTTATTTACTTCAATTATGGTCTTTCTCAGACTAAAACGATTAAACAACAAAGAAAATGCAATGAAATGGTGGTTGGAAAATTTGCCAGAACTGTTCAAATTGTCAAAAGTTACACTCGCAGTTCCAGCTACGCAAGTAAACGTAGAGCGTAAGTTTTCAGGCATCAAGACCGGCTGGACGCAAAACTCTGAATGGCATAATGCTTTCGAGATGTAATTACAATTAAACAAGAAAAAACCTTAACTTCGGTCGAACCGTACCTTCAATACTCTTCACACGCATTAAACAAATTACTGCCAAGACCGTTGGTCTTATGAGAACTATGTCTAAAAGTAGGCGAGACACGCCTATTAATGTAATATATGACGCTTCCGTCCATAAGAAGGGTCCATATAGAATTTCATGTTGATATTGACTGTAATGAAAAAGTTTTTGAGAGCTTCGATGTTTCGTTTCATGCGTCACAAAATTCGTAATAAAATTATAATACTATTAACACTATATGTGAAGAGTATACAAATTTATAAGTATGTTTGTATTTACTCTTGACAAGTTATAAATTTTGTTGTTGTTTTTTTTTCAAGAATTTTAATATTATTGCCCGGTACCGGTATCGTAAATAAATTGGAACCGGTACAGAACCTTATACCGAAACCGGAGCCGAGTTATCTTCAACTAAAAAAAGAATCTAAGCGGTATACTTCAATATTTGTTGAGACTCCACACGAACTTTATTGTTTAATAAAATTCCACCAAATCTAGATGACCCCATGAGAACAGAATATTGGCCTAGTTTTTCTATATGGATATATTTTTTATATTTTTTTATATATACGATGTTTTTCATATTTTGTTGTCACTTCCCAATTTTCCCTGTTTACTCGTGCATTGTTAGACTAACAATTTACATTTCAAATTAAGGGCGTTGTTCGTCAACTATGGAAAATTGTAAAATCAACCACTTTTCTTTATTTCTGTGTACCTCTCGCCTCTTTATATTTTCATTTGGTTTGGCCGATTGGTCGTATCGAACCAAGTCACTACAACTTGTTGGAACTCGTTTGGTTCATTTGCAACATACATCAAAGAACCAAGTGGAACGAAAAATAGATCTCATATTTATGCATGAATATATACATACCTATGCAAGGCAATTCAAAAACACCAAACATATGTGTATGATAATCCGTGCAAGTGACGAAAGCCCATCTCAACACTATATTATACGCGCAATAACGAAGTTTTTACTGATGAGTCTAATCGAGATGCGTTACATACCGATATGAAGGCTTTGAAACGAAGATCATCACACTCCGAAATATAAGGGGTTTGAAATATCCAACCCCAAAGGTTATTGAAGCTCATGGATGATCAATCGGTGACTCTTGGCACCAAGACGAGTCTAATTAGTCCAAGATCAAGTAAACCGTTTAATAGTTATGATTTCTTGAAGTTTTGGTTTGAATCCTTTAAAAAATAAAATTTTAATACATTGTTTTATTACGCAAACACCTAAGAAACTTTTGGTTTGGAAAATGAAGGAATTTGGCGGGAAGAGTCGTAAAAGCACAGACTTCCATTTTTTTTTTTTAAATTGAGACCTAAATTTCATGCTCATATTCCGAGTGATAAAAGCGAATCTTTGAGATATTTTGAAATAAATCTTTTCAGTTGGCTGATACTACTGACAAGTATAAACAATGGTGTAACTGTCAGACATTCTGTGAGATGGTTCGTGCGAAATTACTTGATAAAGTTAGTGTTTGGTGCGTTTTGTGATTATGATGTTTTTTTATTTTTTTTTTTTTTTGTGTGAGGTATGCTTAAAATTGTGTGCTGTCAATAAAATTAATCGTTCTGGGCGTCTATTCAACTCTTCAAATGACCAAAATTTTCAAAAAATAAACAAAAAAGTCTTGAAAATCATCAGCGAGATACTAGCCTATTTTGGGATCTCATTTAGATCGACACAGAACATTATGTACGATATTTTGGGTATGAAACAAATTTTAACGCGACTTATCCCGTGATTGCTTAATTTTTTGCAGAAATCCTCACCTTGTAGGCGACTATTTGCCACGACTCGAGTGACCACTCCGCGGAAAGCATTTCGACCTGATTGGGTAGAAAAAATAGAATCTGCGGAATATTCTGAAAGTTAATCCAAAAATCGGCCTTTGAACAGTGTTCCAGGCTGCCTCGGATGTTGTGTAATTTCGAAGTCCAATTTTCGTACACTTTTTCATGCAATGTGGGGCCGTATCTCAACAATGGTTCGCACAATATATTCAATCTTCCATGCCGTCCAAAGTTGCTGGTTTCTTCGCATAAAGTAATGACTTCACGTAACATCAGAGTAAATTCTCCAAATATTTTAATCTCATGTTTATTTTACGATGTCGTCTGGTCCATTACGAGAAATAACGCGTTCGCCAAATGTTTTCTTCAGTAAGTCGATTGTTTGACGCGCTGTATGGCATGTGGCGCCGTCCTGTCTTCGATAAACAACCCGTTCAATTCGGCTACAAAATAGTCGCTAATCATGGCTTTATAGAGGTCGCCGTTAACGGTAACATTCCCGCCGGATTAATTCATAAAGAAGTGAGGGCAAAAATGAGCCTCATCACTGAAACAAATATTGCGATAAAACAGTGGGTTGATTTCCAGTTGATTTTTAGCCCATTGACCGAACGTGCGGCGCAAATGATAATTCGGCTTTAATTGTTATACCTGCTGGGTCTTACAAGGTCGTAGGCCGAAACAATTTTCTATAAAGTGGATACATACAGATCCAATTGCTGCTCGGAATGACGAATCGGGATACTTTTAAAATTTACGAGAATTCGCGCGATTTCTCGACTATTCTGAAATTCCCGCCGGTCCCGAAACTTAAAAATATAATATTGTACTATTTTAATATGTTATTTTATATTTGTATTTCGGTATTTGCATTTTCATTTTTTGTTGTAAAAATAGTACTTTTTGGCATGGCATTGCATTTTTGTCAAGTAGCTTGAAATTCGATCACATTTAGGGCGGGATCGGAAAAGACATTTTTTTTTACGGGACGAGCGTGATCGGGACAATTTTTTTATTCCGCGCCCATCTCTAGAGCGCACTGTATGGCATCTTTGCGGATGCGTTTTATGATTTAAAGTACACGTGGTGTGTGAACGAACCTTGGTTAATCGAATTAGTCGCTTTGGTGGACGATTATGACGACCGTAAAATGGACGTAGCGTACTGTAACCTTCCCGAACTGAACCACGATTTTTGAAATATCGTAAATGCGCACAATTTACAAACGTTGTTCTATTCATGATAAAATGGCAAATTAAACTCAGTACAAATAAAAATAGCTTTGATTTATGACCAATTTATGACAGTTTAATCAAATTTTCGACCTCTAAAAATAAAACACCATGTATTTCAATCTAAGGGAAACACTTCATTCACTCGTCATAGCAACCGCACAATCAGCTGTTCGACTTTTATCTCTGTTTAACCAGAAGAAGAGCTCTGGTTAGCGTTTAACGCTAGCAAACCGAATATTGAAAACATGAAATTGTGTAAACCGTAAAAAATAAAGCTTTGCTAAATTTTAACCAGAGAAATCGTCTCTTAATTGTCCATAGTACAGTGTAATGTAAGGATGTAGATTCGTATATACTTACTGCATGCGTCAAAAGGAAATGCAAATGAGTTGAATACATTTTCTGTAATTTAATTCAGTAGTCGAAAAGTATTTAATGAAAACCCAGCAGGGCAAGCCCAAATAAAACGATTGCAAGTGCAGCGTGGCGTATGCGTATAATGTGGCGTTATTTCGCTATCAGTTCAAGTTCATTGGGGAAAAACAATGCGCCGGATATCTGACTCAGGCTGTGTCTATCAAATATACCGCACCTTCTTCGTTCCGTCCGCCCTATCATAATGAACCCAACCAAAATAAAATGCAATGCCAGCGGATTTTCAACCAGAATTGCCACAAAGTAAATTCATGCTGACTACGTGAATTCTACACATCGCCGCCATACGGTAGATTTTAACTCGAAAATTTCATGGATGATGATTTATTTCTGAATTTATTTTTTGTCACGTGCTCCGGCAACATTTACATTCACAGTTTTATCATTATCCTTTTATCATCATCATCAACATCACCAGCAGCGATTTTCTTGACATCTATTTACTTTTGCTTGCTTCGCATTTTTATATCATATATAAGAAGGAAAATACCCGGCTTTGATCAGATTGGAATTTGAATTTATTGATTCTGATCATTGTGAATGCGAATATTTCTTCGAGTCGTTTGTGGCAACATGTTGATCATACTTAACGTTCTCAGCATTAAAGGAACAGACAAGAGAGCGAATACGCTTATAGGGGCCAGCCTTATGTTGACCGCAACATATTGGTCACACTTAACATTATCAAATGGCACTGAACTGTTTTATATTGTCGCTATAATGGTTGAATTTCAACCACAGGACAACCACTAGTTTATATGTACATCTAACTTTTATCTACAGTTTTAAGTCACTTTTTGCGAGTACTTTTAAATAACATTAAACAAGTTTTACCTTACTGGTTGCATAAACGATAGAATTGTTTGTAAAGTGCCAACGGTGACTGCGAGACAGCGGTGACGTTTAATTTTAATATACTTTTCTAAAGTGTACAATATATTAAAGCACCGCCATGAATGTTAATTTTGGGTGGTACGGCATATATTGCTTACAAAATAAGATTTTGAGTTCTTACCACCTGCTAAATATTTCGTTATTGATATAAAAAATATCACAAAGAGCAATTATCGAAATTGGAAGGCTTTATCAGTTATAGACTCCAGTATCTCGATTTTCCAGCACTGACAAAAAATCCAAGATTTTCGTACTTAAATTGATCAATAGCGGTATCAATAGTATGTTGAGTACGGATTTTCTTAAACGGAGTACAAAATTTTTGATTCAAGAACTTCTTTTAAACCCGAAATTCTTAAATTTACACATCTTCAAGAACTACTGAGCTTAATTTAAGAAAAAATTGAATTGGTTTGAGTGCACGGTTTATAAAAATGTCATATCTTGTTGCTGATCATATACAATATACAAGATGTTATCTAAAAATGACCGAACTTTTTAGTTATATAAAATAAAACAAGCATGGAATTATATTGCAAAGCTAATATTTTTCAAAATACGATCCATTTAATTCAATACAACGTTTGGGTGTTCTTTAGCAACTGTGTCACGGCTGCTTCTATGGCTGGAAGGTAATCGTAAAAAGCATCTTTCATTGCAGTTTTCATTTTTGGGAAGAGAAAATAATCGTACGGTGATAGATCAGGCGAATCATCAAATCTGTTTTTTAAGCCAAATCTTCAGTTAATATTTAGTAAATTTTCCAATAAGATGAATTTAACTCTTCTGCCAGGATTCTCACAGTGAAATTTGTATCAAGATATAGCGTTTATTTCACTTACTTTTTCCACTAACTTAGCACGATTAGGTGCTTCGGGCCGTCCAGGTCTTGGATCAATATTTAAATCATCACGACCGTTTTTAAATCGTGTAAACCACATGTAAACTTGAGTACGACTCACATTCAATCATCATCATAAATCTTTTTTAGCAATTCGTAAGTCTCAGCAAATTTTTTACCGATTATGTTTTTACGACATAACTACATAAACTGCTGTTATTAAAACGTTTGTAATTTTGTAACCTGTCAAACGATTAATGTATATATACCTTGTATATACCCAATGGGGTCTCCCACGCCTCCTTTTGGAATTTACATACATTTCTACAAACCTCTATGCCCTACTACCCTGTATGTACAGGATATACAAATTTTAAAAGAAGTTTGTTTTAAGGCATGTTGATATCGTTGCGGACGTTACATAAACTGCTATACAACAATTTTTTTACACTGATATACTTTCCAAAATCTTATTCAATTTTTAAGCGCCTTATCAGTTGTGTTTAAAAACTTAGTAAGTTCTTAAAACAATGTATAAAATTTTGTTCGCGGACGTTACAAAGCCTAACTTTACTTAACTTAGTTTATAATCCTTTAAACAAAATTCTCAAAGCTATTGTATTATCAAATCAAAGTAAGTTGTAATAAAAAAGTTTCTTTACGGACGGATCTTCGTTCGTTTGTTTTGTTTCGATTTATTTTATGAACAGCTAAGAAACACTCATATTTTGAGAGAACAACACAAATTCAAGCTATGTGATAGTATAGTCACGATTTTCGTAATTATTAGTAAGATTAGTTCTATATCCTAACATTCCAATAACAATAATATACTAACTGCAGTTGAAGTAGCAAATTGGTTAGCTAATTGATTAATCTATAAGTTAATGATCCCAACAATTTTTATTCTGAGTCTCATTGGATAGATTATAAAGACTCAAATTGCTCCCAACAAACGTGCAAATACAATTTACTTTATTATACATATTAAGTATATATGTACATATGTTGGTAGTATAAGAAAATATATATAAAAATATATATATTTTTGTTTTGTTTTTTTTTTGTTTTGTTTGTTTGACGTGCCATTTACGGCACAGTGAAATATTTAAGCATCTGCAACAATGCGTGTTGAATGGGAGGATGGACGTGCGCTGGTGTATCTGAGACGTTAGAGTCTTCAGCATATTTTTAAGCTAGCGAACTACAGATTTGTTGCTTTTATGGCTCTTTTTTTTCTTCTTTTTTTGGTTCTTTTCTACAAAAATAAATTTTTCACTTTGTAGGCACTGACATTGAGCGAAAGTAAGCAAAGCAAGTCAACTCAACTCAACTTAAGGTAATGATAGAGAATCTGGTGCGGCTGAGGGCGAGGCGAGTCGAGGCGAGGTAGTGTATCTATAATGTTGCGCTGCATTTGACAAATGACAATGTAAGCGGCAATGTCGCACAGCTGGTACTTTCTACATGCGTATTGTACCGGTTGCCAACTTATTCTTTTTCTCAAGTGTTCTGCTCCACTTATCGGCGTGTTGAATTTGTCTTTAGAAAAAGTTTGCATAAATGTCTCGCACAAGAATTGGAAAAAATCTTTCGAATAAGTTTTGCATTCTGCATTTGGTTTGCATAAGTTTTTTTTGACAATCAGATACACAAGCAGTTTTTCGTAAGAAAGATAACACGGATCGAAATATTTTTGCATTGATTTCGGCTCACATTAATCATATCAGAATATTGTACGATTTATTAAGTTCTAATTGAAGCATTTGAATGCATATTCTTAATGTGTTGCTTGATCAGTTTAAGTGATATTGGTTTTTATATTTTACTAGAGGGTCCCCGCGACGTTGTACGCCTCCTTTCCCCTGCCACTCCTCCCCCCTTCCTCACCTACCACATGCTCCTTCTTATTGAAACAAAAAAAAAAAAAATAATGGAAGGAAAATTTAAAAAATCTAAAAAAATTTCTGTTTATCCAATTGCCACGAAACTTCACAGGATCATCCACGGGACTATTTTGACTATTGCCAATTTGATCAAAATCGGTTGA
Source organism: Leucophenga montana (assembly GCA_035044765.1). NCBI lineage: Eukaryota > Metazoa > Arthropoda > Insecta > Diptera > Drosophilidae > Leucophenga > Leucophenga montana. Next base: position 171,582 of record JAWNNQ010001905.1, on the reverse strand, counting down.
GCCGTTTCGTATATATACTTTACTTCCTTTTTTATATACACGGTGTCTCAAAAGAAAGTTCATTTTTAAAAAATCGATAAAAAAAATGTTTATTACATATTAAAATACACACCTTGGGAATTTATTTCTAAAAATGATATTGTCCAAATGTAAACCATTGCGTTCACGGCATTCATTTAATCGAGCACTAAAATTTCCTATGACGGCTCGGCAGGTATTCTCCGTGATGGCTGCCATTCGTGACGGATATTTTCTTTTAATTGTGCCAGGGAAGTCAGTTTGTTGCCGTAAACTTTAGATTTGACGTAACCCCACAGGAAACAGTCCATAGGGGTTAAATTGGCTACATTCGCTGAATTACCGTTTTTGTAAAACTCACGTACGCACAAAGCACGGTCCGCTCCCGAGAAACGCTCCTTAGCGACTAAATTCCCAAAAGCTAGGCTACCGATTGACATACCCCCCGCGCCCCTCGGAACAGTTACGTTCACGCAATCAGCAAATCAAATGTGTACTTTCTTTTGAGACACCCAGTATATAGATTATTTTTTTTGTTTGTTTGATGTATACGTTTCCACTACAGTGGGGAAGTTATTGATTGTCATTCAACTGGAACTAAACTAAAAGCAAATACTTTGCAAACGACCCAAGCAACTACATTTACACTAAAGACACAGAGGAAGCCATGGTTACGATCCCTCTTTCTTGTTGATCCTGCAAACGATTTAAGGACCATGATTTACGAATATGTCCGGTACCTCTATAGAGAAGGTGTAGATATCCAGCTGGTTGATGTCATCGACAAGCACAAGGCTGACATCACCAATGCAATTCGTTAGATAGGACAGAATTGCTCTACAAAGACATCCTGTGATATTTGTAGTAGACATTCGAGGAAGCACGAGTTTGGAAGCATCGGGGACCCAATACAGTATATATGTATATAGCCATATTCGTCCATCTGATTGTGCGTTTTTCAGCGCCATACATATCTGTAAATTTTTCTGTGACCCAACAACCGGAAAATTTAGCATTCACGACGGTACCTCCAGCAATGAAGGCTAATTGACTTCGCAGCATGTTGGAACAGTCCCGATCTGGATACACGTCATCAAATTAATCATATTGTGATCGACGGAAGGTTTCAACATCCATTCTGGTCACTACCTTTTAGCAGCCAAGGTACGCACTAGACATTGCGTGGTGCTCGCCGCACAACCCAACACTCAAAGAAACATAAACCGCGGAAAACTGCAATTACACCATAGCTGCGAAGCATTCTTCGAACTGTTACGGAAGTCTTCTCTGATTCCTAAAATATATATGAACAGTGAAGGCATATCTACCACCCTATGGATACGGCTGCCAACGAGAGCATTAGATACACCAGACCTGTAACGAACTTTTGGTAAGACGAGAAATGTCGACAACCTTCCTTTACAGACGCAAAACGAAAGAGCAAAAATGGTATGAGCGAATTGTTCACGTGCTATGTGATGGAAATGAAGCTTGATGATTTTATCGAAATGGCGACCGTCAGAGCGAAGGTACAAAGCCAGGAGTTTCTTTCTGCAAGGACGAAAATGGCAGTCTAGTTACAGATGCACATGAATCACTGTTTCTATGGATAAGTCAATTCTCTAAACTAATTTGAAACGAGACCAAACAATGCCGCCGATAGAGAAGTATTTCTAAAACCACTAATTGATGCTGGCTTTCTTGTAGAGCCACCGGATAATAACGGGGTCGACTCAGTAATTAAAAACTGAATAACAAAATGGCAAACTCCGATAAGCTTCCAGCTGATTTATTCAAGACCGGTGGCGAAGAGTTGGTAAGGCGTATGCACCAACTTCCTATGTAATCTATGGTCCGATGAATGCATGTCCATCGATTCGATTCTCAGTGTTATGTGTCCAATCTTAGAGGAAGTAGATTCCGCTGTCTGCGCGAACTATCGTGAAATAAGTCCACTTTTAATAGGATACAAAATTCTGTCCCGCGTGATATCTAAACGGCTAGAGCCGTACACAGCTAATAGGACAGTATACAGATTATAGGACAGTATAAGAAGAGGTCAACCATTGAAAAAAAAAAACAGGACTTCTGTCTACGAAAAAATCCTGAAGAATACATGTTGAAGAGGCCCATTTAATGATTTCGTTCTAGTATTTTAAATTACACAAATAAGAAGTTTAAACTTAGTTGTTTTTGAGAAGTTTGCACTTTTTGTTTCGCGTTTGGTTTGAGTAGTTATTAAGTAATAATAAAGTTGATAGGATGTAATTAAGCTTAAGTTCAATAGAGTTTGATGCAACCTTTTTATATGAGTACCGTAGTATATGAGTAGAATTAAGACTATATATAAATGAATTTTACAATAAAGCTAGCATAACTTTTGAATTTGAATCGCAGCCGTATTTATTATTTATAGCTTTCGGTCATTTTTATTTATTGTTTTACGCGTACATCCTCACACCAACTTTTCGTTATAATAAGTTGAATAATTTTATTATTTGCATAACCGCTTGCACGTTTCGTGAGTGCAACAAAGATATGCCGAATAAATAAAATAATGATGAAGCTATCACACACCCAAAGCGTCGTCCGAATAGGAAAGAACGTGTCCGAACCCTTTGATACCACGATAAGTTTCAGGGAGGGTGATGCTTTATCGAGCAACGTTTTTAATCCCTTGATGGAGTACATCTTACGCCAATGTGCAAAATTCAACTTGATTCGAATTTAATAGTTGATTAATATGATGGAGTTTCATTCGCAGTTCAGTACGGAACAAGGCCACAAGAAATATAGAAAAGCTAAGTCAAAAATATTTATTGTATCTGATAGTAAACAAATATATTTACTTAATTGTAGTATTACATTTATAAAACTGCAGAAAATGCAAGATAGCATTTATTAAGCCTATATTGTTGGTGCTACTGATTACAATTTTTCGACTTGCGGCGAAGTCGATTATCCTCTGGAGGTAGCGTCGTGAATGTTAAATTTTCCGACTGTTGGGATAAAGATTCGTTTGTTTTCACATCGCTCGTATAGACGTTTAAGGCGCTCGGAAAACTCATCTATGCTCGACGATGCATCCGTAAAAAGGTACGAAACTGGAAAAGAGACCGCATAATTTCCAACTAAAACCTCATTCTTGCTTCCTCGCATGTTAACTGTCCTATCTATCGCATTTATTGTACTGCGGTGATTTTTAGCCTTATATTTGTCGAGGATATCAACTAGCTGTATAGTTGTACCATCGCACCAACCCTTAATTTAGGGGGAATGGGGAATGGTGAATGACAATAACAATTCTATAGGTTTTCTTCTCACCATTTGCTCTACCCGGAAAGGATGTTCAGAGGATATCCAGAGAATACGTGACTGAAATGCGATTGTAAGCTGCCTGGGGCCTTTGCAAAAGAATTTTTCCCATTAATGTAAACATCTGCAAACGTCCCCGTCAACCAAGTGCACTCCCGCTATTTTTAAATTGACCAATATTACAGGGCGCCCCCAATCTTATGAGTTGGTATGTTCTGTGATTTCACTAACTAAAGTTATTTTGTATTGCCGATCATTTTTTCTATGCGTACTCTGATCAACATGGATAGCTACCTTTTAATCCTCTTAAGTCACGTTTTTTGGTTGGAATCTCGATGCGAAATTCCATATAAAGAGTGTAATAGCTTCGATTCTCCCGAAGTTAATTTTATAAACTTGTTTATCAAATATGTGCTCGTACAATTAAATAACTATTGTGGCTAGTTTTGTGGTCTCATAATAATATATACTCATAATCCTTTGGGTCTTTAATAGACGACGCTGTAGTAACTTCACTTAACGCATCAAAGTGTACAATATGTGTTTAAATCATAATTATACATTAAATATACAATACATACAAGTATGTATACAATTTATATATATACGTATATATGTTCATACAACTATTTTCATACACACAATCGAACATATACACTCCAGTACATACACAGTATACACAATTAATTAGAGACTAACACTCTCTCAATCATACAGTAACCGAGCACGCCCGTATGCTATGTAGGACAAATAAAACACGAAACAATGATTTCAAAATTGCATCAGTGGTCGTTTGGGCCGCCGTAACTGCCACAGGACGCTCACCACTCGTTTTCATTGAACAGGACGTAGAGGTACATCAACAAATCTACCGTGAATTGATTTTAAACGATGCTTTGTTACCTTAATAGAATTCGGTAGAAACCACTGGATGTTCCACAAAGCCAGAGAAACCCAACGTTTCTTACAAGATAACGTTTCCAACTTTATTTCTTCACAACAATGGGCAGCATATTCCCCAGACTTAAAGCCAATGAATTTTTCCATTCTGCAGGCCAAAGTATCAACTAAAAAATATGGGACTATCAACGCCTTAAAGATTTCTCTTCACCTAGAATGGGACAAAATACATTCGTGCAGCTTGTGAAGCCTTCCTGGATAAACTCGATGCTATTATCCGCGCTAAAGGTGGCTACATCGAAGAATAACATATTTTTTTCTTAAAATTTGATATGTCTTTTCGATATACTGAAGTTTTTAAATAAAAAATAAATGAAAATTGACAAAATTACAGCATTTTGTATTGATAACACTTCGAGCGCCGACCCCTGTACTTTATGTGGTTTTATGGCCGTATGACACACGAATACAATCAGCAAATTGTTTTCCCCTTAATTGCTGTTAGAGCAGATCAGAACATAGACAAAGCAAAATTCTACAGGTGCGAGTGGTTGAAATAGAGTTTGATTAAAAAGTGAAACGAAAATTAAACAGGAAAATAAACAGCAAAAATACCATATTAAAATGAAAATCTATGCGAAAGATAAGGCAACGCTGCAACTTTACCTTGCAAGTGACTGGTGATTTAAAATGGATTGGAAGGATTTTCTGTGACAACTACGGATTTTACTTGGGTCCGAATTTGGGTAAAAGAGATTTATGTGACACCCCGATTATCAACAATTCTACTGTCCATCTCGTTTGCTTTTAATGGCGTCAACCGACAACTTAATGGTGTAGATGGCTCAAGATTTAATAGTAGTCTAATTACAATGGTATTTCTCAGAAATAAACTTGTTTGCACCCTCGTACATAACCTAAAATTTAAATCGAATATTCAATTTAGCTTAATACCCACATGAATTTTAATGCAATTTTTGTGTAGTTGTTGTTATAGTTGTTGTTGTTGCAGTGAGTGCATGTTATAGTTAGCAAAGTTATCTCTGCGTTTGTTTTTATGAGCCAAATTTTCATTCTCTTCTTGTTTTCCATCATTGGCATCGGTCTCCATTTTACATTTACAAAACTATTGCTTTTGTGCCTAAAAGTATGCCACGAAATTTGTAAACTATGCCAAAACATTTTGTTAACCCTTGGCATATGTCATGCGTAACGCATGCAATTGTGTGTGTTCGTGTGTGTATGTGCGTGCATCTGTGTGTCCATAGTTTTCATTTTGCGAATTGAGTTGTTGCATCTCCAGCACACTTCTCCACTTCCCAGCACTTTAGTGTATTACGTACTTTATGCCAAAATGGCAGCAATTTTTAAAATCATCTATAGTATGAGGCGACAGCAACAAAAATAAATTTCAACCGGAAAATGAGCACAAAAAAAAAATTGTTTTTCAGGAAAGACAGTTGCAAAAAATTTTAACTAACAAAAAGGCTTCTACGATAAAATCAATTCAGTTTTCTTGCAACCAGTGTGCAATAAGAAAGAGAGAGATGGACAGAAATCGAAAGAGAGAGTTAAATGGAGAAACAAACAAATACGGAAGATTTCGAATTGAAAAGAAAAATTGCTTTGCATTCGATTGCTGTGCATCTTGTGCACATCATCAAGCTGTTTAGAATCAAATTCGTCTTAAATAAATTAACATTTTAATAAAATTAAAATATTTTTAAAAACGATAAAGGAAACAAGAATAAACGGTGGCATGGAATCTTCAATGGTTTTCAAATGAAACTTTGAATAGTATTTCATACGCAATATACGAAACGATTTGTAATTGAAAATATTGAAAACAGCAAATAAATTGTTCATATGAGACCTGCATTGAATGGGGTGGTCGTTTGTAGAAGTCCATCAAAAGATTCGTTTGCAAACTGCCCTAGCAGTACACAAACGTACGCTAGTCACGCATCCTCTTTACATACACGTATATACCTAATCTAGTAGAGTAGCCAACCCGCCAATTTTACCATATTAGGCCTTGATCTGCGTTCAAGTTTGATTTCCACAGACTATAGTACAAAATCCGCTAAGTAAAATATGACAGAACAATTTTTGAGGTGAAATAATTGCGCCCACATAGCATAACCACTGATTGCGGCCATATTTTACAGGATTCCTTTTCTGACCTATCTGAAGTTTGTCTAAAAATTTGTGACCAATCGGTTAGTCGGTTTGGGCGCCTATAGCAAACATACAAGATTCACATTCATATATATAGAGATGTAGTCGCACATACCTCATTTTAATGAGCCTACAAACTATGTTTAGATGAAACAGAGCATGTAGTGAATCAAAAACGAAACTTTAAAATTTTAGCTCAGAGTCTCTGTGAATGACCGAAATTGCAGATTGAATTATTAGCGTGGCATGTGGCTTGTGTCAGGTGAAGTGAGATCCTACGGTGAAAATTCGTTTAAAAGTTTCGTTGAAGCACTAAGCTAATTTTACGCCATATACGCTAAGTATAGCGAATAGAAAATGAATGCAAGCCAGGCGCATACACTCTTATATGTATGCACAATACATACACCATGCATACAAAACTAGAAATACTCTTACATTTAGGGCTTTGTACTAACTTTGAAAAGTTTGGTACACATTCGAGGGTTGTTTTGAAATATCATTAGGCTGAAATGTTTCTTTTAGTGCCCCCTGCCTTTCCTTTAATATGCCCACTTACACCCCTGCCCCTCTTCCCCTTGCCCTCTTCCCCTACCTCCTCTTCATTTGCCTCCATTTTATCTATATGTTATTTTATATCTATTTTATTAATACTAGAGTTTTCCCAGTGTTCGAAGTTCAAGCTTTTGTCTTCAAAGTACCCAATAATAAAAATATTCATAATACAGGATTGGTCAGCAATGATTTACACTTTGGGTGCTCTCCTTTTAGACAGCCCTGTTCTAAAGGCCACCCAGAAAGAGAGCGGCAAAGAGTTTTGTTGGTGTATCAATTCTTTTTCTTTTTTTGTTTTAAACATTTTTTTGATTCCTCTTCTTTTACAATTTTACCAACTAAAATACTACAAAAAAAAAAATACGCTCAACTGATGCTCGCCAACATTTTTGCAAGTGCACCCACAACAGTTTCGAGCCTAACGTCGAGAGCTTTGTAAGAGAGTCTTTGCGATTGACCTGTTTTTATCTACCTTTGACGCAATACTTAAGAAAAAATTACATTCGTCTGTGTTCCTAACAAAATGAATATCAGGCGAATATCTTGAGCTTAAGAGGGTTAAAAAGGGTGTGAATGATAGATTGACAAAAATTATTCAAGTATGTAATTGGTATATAATTTCACCCTTTTGGCGGTAGTTTCTGGGGGTAGAGTCTTGTGAATAATTTTATTGCGTAGGAAATAATTAGAAATAATTGATAATTAAATCAAAAATTAAACAAAATTTCGATCGAGGTTGAGCCCACGTCCTGTGGAATGTTAACCAGCATGGTACACAGTTGAGCTATTGATTCCTCAAATACGTAGGACGGTCGGGCACGATCTTCATCGGCAAGAACAACAGACGAATTGAAACGGCGTTCTCGGAGATCGAGAAATAGTCAAGGCCAATGGACCTGGCAGTGAACGAGGACAAGACGAAATACTTGGTGTCTAACATCAAACCATCGTCGAGTCTTGAAAAGTCTGTGAGAATAGAGAAAATCAACTTCAGTGTTGTAGAAAATTGTCTACCATTGAACAGAGATATCCAGCAAAAACAACGTCAGCCTGGAGATCAGAGGAAGAATCACGCTTGGTAATCGATGCTACTTTAGGCACAGCAAGAAAATTAGAAGTATACAAAGCACGCTTTCGAAGTGCGAGGATAATCATCTACAAGACGTTGAGAATCCTGGTCCTTCTAAATAACGCAAAATGGACCCTGACCACATCGGATAATGGGAGTGTTCAAGAAAAAGATTCTTCGAATGATTTTTGGACCTATTAGAGTTGGTGACAAGTTTAGGATCCAGATGAACTACGAACTGTATGAGTTGTACAATGAGGTTGACATAGTACAGCGCATAAAATCCCAGCAGTTACATTTTGCTGGTCCTTTCAAAGCTCCAGCACTGAAGCTTTACAAGGGGAACTTGACTTATGGCTGGACAAGGCGACCGAGCTTGCGTTGCCATGACAAGGTATGGGATGGCCTCAGCAAATTTGGTATTGGCAAAGACTGACGCCAGTGCTCGAGTGCCTTCCTACGTATGGCCTTGACCGATATACGGTTGTAGAGCCACATACTTAAATAAGTATATAATCATACATATTATGGAACGGTAAGTTTGTAACGCATTAAAGAAGGTATTGTAAGCCCCATAAAGTATATGGATTCATGATCAGCACGTTGAGACGTGACGATCTAGCGAAGTCCGACTGTCTTTCTGGGAAACTCGGGACCAACATTTTTTTTATTGCAATCCATTAGAATATCCATATTACCTTGACACGCCCAATTTTTGTATGTAATTAGTTTTATCCATCATTTTGCATTTATCAGTGTTTCAAAAAAGTATGGGCGCATTCACCAGATGTTATTCACTGTTCAGAAATTATTTGGTTAATGATATGTGATTAAATTGTTCTGCTTAAGGTTTCCAAAAATAAATGAGTAACAGCACATAAATGGTGTTTTATCTTTCGTACGTTAAAATAAAAATGGATTAGTCCGATAAAATAACTGTAAAAGCATTAGTGCCATTAGTATTAGGGTAAAGGTATTTGAAACTGCCCTCCTTTTAGAGTAAATGTTGTGATGGAGGGATAGCAGAGAGCCATTCAAAAATTGAGCCAATATGTTTGTGTGTAGGAGTCCGGGGGGTGTGCGAGTCACTGTAACTAGTACAAGTTTTTGCATGCGTTGTTTGTGGAGTGGTTGTCATTTTGGTTGTTGTTGTTGTTATAACCCTTGAAATTCGAATTGCATGCGACACTTGAATGAAGTGTGTAGCAACACTGTCAAAAAGAGTGCAACCAGCTGAACAAAAGAACAAGGAAAACAGTTAACTTCGGTGGAACCACAACTTTAATACTATTCACACGCAGTTTTAAGCTGCGAACTTGGCAGGTGTATAAAAAAAAAAATGTTGAAATATCTTACAACCTAAACTTGAGTTGTAAGTTTGTTGGGCCCTAAAAGTAGGTGTGATACGATAATTCTGTAAAATATCCGTTCATACGAAGTCACCATGTCAAATGTTAAATTGATTTTGATAAAATAAAAAGGTTTTTATGAAAAATCCCAAAAGTGTGTGGTGGGTTTGTATGGGAGCTGCCCCTAAAAATAAGGAATCTCACCTATTTCTCAATATGTGATGCATTCGTCCATAAAAAGCCACCATATTAAATTTTACTTTGACTGTAATAAGAAAGTTTTTCACAAAAAATTCCAAATGTGGGCGTTAAATTAAAATGCGAAGCGTCTAAAATAAAGACGTTTGCAATAAAGACGTTTTCCATACAAAAAGGCAAAATTGGGCGAGAGGTATGTATGAGCATACCCCTAAAATTGGGGGTATCAGACCCATTGATATTTATGTGAGGAGTCCTTTCATAAGAAGCCACCATGTCAATTTTTAAGGGACTCTTCACATATATATATATATATGGGTGTGATCCCCCCTTTTTGGGCAGCCACCTTACAAACCATACTTTTGCTTTTTTCTATACGAGACAATGTTTTTATTGCTATCAATATCTACGTAAAATTTGACATGATGGGTTCTTATGGAATAATGATTCACATAAATATTAAGGGGCTAAGGTTTCACGCTCACTTTTAGGGGTAGCGTCTTTGGAAGCTTACCGCGCAAATTTTGAATTTTGTATGAAAACTTTCAAACAACAATAAATATTAACATAAAATTTAATATAGTGGCTTCTTATAGACAAACGTCGCTACCACCGAAGTTAACGTTTTTTTTTTGTTTTTTTTTTTTGTATACTATTCACAAAGTGTTTGAATAGTATTATCAGTTTGTCTGAAAGTTTGTAACGCATTACGATGCCTTGTAGACTCCATAAAGTATATATATTCTTGATCTGTCTGTCTATCTGGATGTTCTTACGCATCTTTTGACACCAATTTTTATGCTATCTAGTTGAAAATTGAATCTGTAGTTGATGAATCCAATTATAAAGCAAAAATTCAGAATGTAATGCATAAACTGTCTGTGCATAATTATGTGGCATGCAACAAACAACAACAATAACATGTTACATGCAGCAGTAATAACAACTCAGAGCCAACATGAGTTTATCGGCGACATAATTAACCGCTGTTCTAATTAGTTAAAACTAAAAAGAGGAGAGAAAAAACGAGAAGATGGAACCCTTGTCTTCGGTTGAACTAGAGAGGGATTCTACTTTAATAAACAAATAAAAGCAAAATACTAGAGACTTGACTGATGAAATAAGCTGCCTACTAAATAGAGCTCTGATAACAAGTGGAAGCGAAATGTCATTTTTTGACATAAATGGAATTTTAAGAGTCGGTGGACGATTAAGAAATACTCAACTTCCATATATCCCCCGGCAGAACCACATTTTGGTGGTGTATGGGAATCCGGGGTAAAAGCAATGAAATATCATCTGAATAGAGCAATGCAATCAATGATGCGAATGGCGAGGATACATTAAACACTAGAAGATATAACGTGATTTGTGGACTCGTTGGAAAGAGGAATAAGTGGAAATTTCCAGTTGAAAATTTAAAAGAAATTGATATACTCATTTTAAATGACAAAATGGCCACTGGCAAGCATAATAAAAACACATCCAGGCAAAGACGTAGAGGACGTTGAAACGCATACGACAATAATTTGAATACATTAAATAGGACTAGAAGCAACACTCTACATAGATGGAATTGGAAAAATTGAGGCGACATCATCTGAGCATATACAATGTGGTGACGCATACAATAAAATAATTATGTTACCAAATCAGGGAAGATTTGAAATGAAGGAAGGTTGCTCTACAATACTCTCTGGAGTAACTTTACAAGCACATCAGACAGCACATTCATTGGCACCTCGTATCCTGGAATCCTTACTAAAACTCTAGTAATGTAACCCAAGGTGTAAAAAAATTACCTAAAAAATTCCTTTCATCGCGTGCGCTGCGAAAACTGTTGATGATATACTTTGCAGAACACATCATTATCTATAAAAACTAACTGTTATAGTTATGTCACAGTAAGTGTTCTTTTATTTTAAAAACCTCACGTACCTTGGTATTAATCCTTATCAATATAAATTATTTCATATTCACGATTGCTTCGATACATTATATAACTTTTTGAACTATTCAATTCGGACATTCCATTCGAAAGATATCACTAGTTTAAAAATGTCAGTATTAGAAAAATTTCGCGATCGGCTAGCTAAGCAGCACCATAATATGCGATGTAGTCGTCACACTGCGGTACAGGAGGGGAGTCAATGTCAACCTACGCAGCGGTCGTGTGCGGCATCGAATAATTTTCGCTTGAAAATATTTTAAATTCGCTTTATATGTATTCGTTTAGTATCTAATATAGGATGAAATGTTGTATACATGTTAATAGGATCGAAGGGAGCAGGGAAAACGAGTGGTAGAGTAAGGAGTGGATGGATAAGGGGGTAGAGGAATGGAGTGGTTGGAGAAGGGGTGGAAGGGTCATGTCTGCTGCTGATAAAACGTAGCAAAGATTACATGTTGCATTTCTACAGTAAAGATATCGCTTGCTTCGTCAGATCATAAAACTAGCGGACAGACGAATTTTCCATTTATCAGCGACAAAGCGTGAGACGGATCAATGTTGAATGATATCAATTATATACAGCCCACTAAGAAGTATTTAAGTAAAATAGACATAAACCAATGAGCTGCTGATAAGAGCGTGCATACAGGAGAGGAAAAGTTACTGACACCTCTTCGGCTTATGACAGGCCATAAATAACACAAATAATCCTCAGAATTAGATTAGGAATTTGACCATTTAAGAATAGTATATAATGAATGCATGAACATTTTAATAAATAAATTAGTACATATCTTACAAATGCTCAAAAATAACTTATCGTGTACTTATTCAATATTTTTAGCTATTAGCTATTAATATTTTTGGTACTCTTCGAGCCTATAATATATATATATATATATATATATATATATATATATATATATATATATATATATATATATATATATATATATATATATATATATATATATATATATATATATATATATATATATATATATATATATATATATATATATATATATATATATATATATATATATATATATATATATATATATATATATATATATATATATATATATATATATATATATATATATATATATATATATATATATAAACGAAAGTATATACCTATGTATATTTGTATGTCCGTTATAGACAGATACACGTTCCAACCATTCACCGTGAAAATTGGTTTTAGGAACAGAGAAGGTTTTGCCGATATTTTCACCCTCCAACCCCCATATATATAGGTACAATATAAAAAAAAGAATATGTGCAACCTAAACGTAGGATTTTAGTTTGCAGGAGCCTACCCCTAAATTGGGTGTGACACGCCCCTTTATATGTCCATATGAAGCCACAATGTCAAATATCAAGTTGATTTTGCCTGAAATGATAAACTAAGAATAGTAACAGACAGAATCAACGGGCAAACCTTGAAATTCAGAATACGGAAAACTATTATAGAGTCCATTCCTAGACTTTAATATCAAATTGCAAGAATATTCTGGGAGCTCTTAAAACATAATTTGGAGATATTGACATTGAAGCTAATAAATTCATCGCGTCTGATGAGTCTTATCAAATATTTTTTGTTGTCCAATCTATTATTTCAACAACGAGTTAAACAATAGAAAATAAAAATACTGTCAACTTTAAACTATCAGAATTCGCAATAAAATCATGCGCCATCCATATGTATACTAATTGTTCATTATCGAAAATTAATAAATAGGAAACAAATAATATCCACCGCTGAGACTTATTTTTCAGGCGACTTCAAGGTCCCTGAATACAAACACGATATTAGATTTATTTTTCGCGGATGGTTTTCACGGTTATCGCTAGTTTTTTTAAGCCTACAAAAATTCCTTAAACGACACATTAACTCGAAACTTTACTTTGTGGTTAAAAAGCTGAATGGTGAATTTATTGCCTGAGAAAAAGAGAACTTCGCACAATTTTGTACCATTCACACATAGTGTGAAATGGTATTATCAGTTTGTCAAAAAGTTTAAAACGCAATAAAGGAGGCACCATATACCCCATAAGGTAATTAAATTCTTGATCAGCCCGAGTCGATCTAGCTGTGTCCGTCTGTCTGTCAATCTGTTAGTTGTTGTGCATTTTCTGGAGATCAATTTTTAAAATATCCAGTTGTAACCCAGACCATAGACTTATTTTTATTGTAGTCAAATAGATTAATCACATTGATATGGCACGCCCAATTTTTAGGTTAGCCCCTACCAGCCCACTTTTGAATTTGTAAGAAAAATATTTTTTATATATATCAACTTAAAAATTGATATGATTGCTTCTCATGGACGGAAGCGACACATAAACATATATCAATGGGTGTGCCTTCCCCAGTTTTTGCTGTAGCCCCCATAGAAAAAACCCTCCCGTTTTTGCGTATCAATATTCATAGTTTAAGTAGAGAAATTTGTATGAATAACTTAGGCCTTCTTATGGATCCCAAATTGAGTTTACACCAAATATATTGTTTCCTTGGTAAATAAAGCTAAATGTGTTCTTTGATAACCCTTATACTACTAAACTTCTGTGTACTTCACTAGTTCGTCTCATCTTAGAATTTGCTTCTTGTGCTTGGAATCCACATTATGTAATTCATCAAAATTCCATTGAGTCTATTCAAAAACATTTTCTACTGGGTACTCTCAGAAACTTCAACTGTGCATTTTTGATTCGTATTCTCAACGTGAAGTCATGGCAAATTGCAAAATCTTTCAGAAAATAACAAAACCAAAAAATTTAATAAAAATATAAAATTAATGCAAATCATAAATATAAATACATATTCAAGTTACACTTATAACTTAACTTATTGAGCACATAAACTGTTTGCAAATTATAATGTGACAACTAGTTAATGTAACACATAATAATTCACAATTTATGTTTGGTGCGCATGAAAAAAAGATTCACATGTGGGTTTAACACCTTCATCGATAGCCTAGCGACCTCTGAGTGCATCTGATTCAATAAATTTTTTTTCTTTTCAAATCAATACAAGAACAAAAAAAAAACTTTAACTTTGGTTGATTCGAAACTTTCATACCATTCACACGAAGTTTCAAGCTGTAAACTTAGGTGTAAAGAAAATTTTTTGGGAAAATCTAACAACTTGAACGTTTTTCCGCTGTACATACATTAAACGGGTGATTCATTTAGAGGATTTTTTTTTTAATTTTAAATAAAACACTTAATATATAAACACCCATTACAAATGGGAGTGTCCCACCTTATGAGGTAGCCCTACACAAACCCAGCGCTCACATTTATGCATTTGTATGAAAAACTTCTTCAGTTAAGTCAATTTAAGCATGAAATTCGATGTGTCGATAAGAAGAAGGCCGCATCGTATTCTAATGTGTAGTAGAATACGAATAAGGAACAAGAAAAAACTTTAACTTCAGTTGAACCGAAGTTCTAATACCATTCACACGAAACTTTAAATAGTAATGTAAAACATAAAAGTTGGGGTTTAAATTGGGACTACCTCAAAAAGTGGGCGAGGCACGCCCATTTGTATATGTATGTGAAGCGGTTGTCCACTAAAATCCACCAAATCAAATTTCAAGCTAATATTGATTTAAATGAAGAATTTTTTCATAAAAAAACACAAAATTGCACGGTGTGTTTGTATGGGGGTTACCCCAAAAAGTGGGCGGGCCCAACCCAATATTGACTTTTATAAAGAAGTTTTCATACAAAAAGGTTTGAGGTAGTCCCAGTAGGTTTGTACTAAAAAGTTGGCGGGCCACAACCGTTAGTCTATGTATGTAAAGCGGCTGACCATAAAAGGCACCACATTGCATTTCAACCTAATATTTACATTAATAAAGAAGTTTTCTTACAAAAAGTCAAAAGTGGGCAGTAGGTTTGTATGGGGGCTACCCCAAATAGTGGGCGACTCCCACCCATTAATGTATATGTCAAGCATCCGTCCGCTAAAAGTTACCATATCAATTATTAAGTTGATATTGACTACAATAAAAAAGTTTTTCATAAAAAAAGTCAAAAGTGGGCGGTGGATGAAATTTTGCACATACACTTCTTTTTATTGCAGTTTAATAGAGTGTCAAAATTGTCCCGCCACGCCCACTTTTTGGGGTAGCCCCCATGGCTATGTGCAAAATTTCAACTGGATAAAATTAAAATACAATACAGACGGATAGACGGACAGACAGACAGACAGACAGACAGACAGACAGACAGACAGACTGTCGGGCATGGCTAGATCGACTCGTCTCGTCGCGCTGATCAAGAATATATATACTTTATGGGGTCTATGATGCCTCCTATGTGTGAATGGTATAAAAAAGACAAAACAAAAAAAAAACAGAATCGCTCACTCTGTATAACGGTACTTTTCATAAATTTTGTAATAAAAGTGCGCAATAGAAACAAAAAAAAAAATGATGATGGGTAAGTGAATAAACAAAACTGTCATATCTGGGCTGAGGAGAAACCGCTGGAGATATTGGAAACTCCTTTACATAAAAAATGTTACCTTTTGGTGTGGATTTTGGGTCACGGGTATTATTTTCCATCTCCCGGCATTTATGCCGAACGCTATCGAAAATAAGACCTGAATAATGAAATCCATCAATGCCAGCCATTGAATAATGTCATATCATCATTTTCAAAATTTCAAGTCGCAAATGATAAAAACCATTATATGTATTTAAAAGTACCGTGACTGTACGCGTACTTTTGAGTAGTTGAAAATGTGAAAACATCCCCAAAGGAGAAAATTTGTTCACAGAAAAGTGACAGTAACAAGTAACAGTAACATAGAATAACATTCGAGTCGATTTAAACTATTTTGAAACATTTTCATCCTTTGAAGTTTGTTTTTGTTTCTTGACATTTGATATCGTCGCTTCGTTTTGGCTAACGCTTTATATAATTATAAGAATCATCCCACTTTTAGGGGTAGCCCCACCAAACTTACCAACCAGGTTGTTAGGGCTTAAAAAATGTTTTTTTTTTTAAGCTGCTAAATACACAACTTGATACTTCGAGTGTTTGCTTCAATCGATTGAAAAAATTATCAATGTTATGACAGATTGTATTTGTCAGAAAGTAAAAACGCAATTTCTTCAATTTTGAAAGGACTTATCAGCTTAGAAAATCCCTTACAAAATCATTCAGCCACATTTGGACACTTGAGAGGCAGAGTGGCGTAAGTGTACATAGGAAAAAATGGCATTATAAATCAAGTGAAAAACGGGTTCGATTACAAAATCAAGCGCAGAAATTCTAACAAAAAAAAAAAAACAAAACATATTTTTTTGCAGCCCTTTTGTATTTAATTCAATCCTATTTTTGGCTTCGAATTAAACTCACTAGAGCATAAATAAATTTAGGGTTTTGAAAACCCCGTTCTTGAACCACGAACTTGCACTTCATTTAAGAAAATCCGTACTGACCATACTTCTGCTATCGCTATGGATAAATTCAATTAATGAAATCTCAATTGTTTTTATCAGTGTAGTTTTTTTTTCTTTTGTTGTTGCTGAATAACGAATTGTACTTGTTAAGTAAGACTTCAAATAGTCCATCTTG
Organism: Leucophenga montana; assembly: GCA_035044765.1. NCBI lineage: Eukaryota > Metazoa > Arthropoda > Insecta > Diptera > Drosophilidae > Leucophenga > Leucophenga montana. Next base: position 154,445 of record JAWNNQ010001905.1, on the reverse strand, counting down.
GCCACTTAGTTTTGCTCAACTTTCTTATTTTGATTTATTTTACAAGTCATCTGCTTAAAGTAAGCTACAATGTTTTTTTTAAATAATTATTTGCTTTAATTTGTGAGTAGTTGAAACAAATTTATTTGCCATCCTCATAATTGAAATTGTATTTATTAAAAAAGCACTTGGTAATCTTCTTCTTGGCGCCCGTAGGCAGCGCTTTATAAACTCTAATTTAGTGGCTGCCTCCCTCAGGTATATATTTGTATACCCTACACAAAATGTATTTTAACTGGGTATATTACGTTCTTTGCAATGTCAAAATGTATATGTACAATATAACATAGCTATTTAGATTAATAAGTCCTGTTCGTCCCTATAAACTATAAAACTGTAAACCATGGAGACAGCAAACTTGTGGTATATGTATGTATATTTTTAAGTGCACAGTTACCGCTCTAAAACTTTCTTTTCTCGCAAAAGTTTTACTAAAATGGTAAATGGTCTTTAAGTTCCATTATATTGAATATAGGGTCTTTTACCATTAGACAGTTCTCATTCGCATCTATCGTCCCACAAAGAAGTTGACTAAAAAAGTCTTTAAGGCTTGACTCAAAAAAACAAAAACAAAGAAACGGTAATTTCGGTCGAACCATAGAACTCTTCATACTTGCCCGTTTTGCACGACAACGCTGGTATTTTATTTTAGTTTTTAAATTTTTTAATGAATGCTTACGTTTAAAATTTTTTAATATGCTAAACTATATTTATATATGGTATACAAATTGCGCTTATTTGCCGTTTGTAGATGGGATTGAGGGTTGTGGATAATTTTGTTGCTCATGTAATTATAATGAAGAATTGAATTTTATTTTAAAGAAATTTTGAATCAAAATTCAATTCTAAATCCAGGTCGACCATGTCATCTGAAATGTTATGTCACACGCTAGGCAGTTGGGCTACCGATGCCACATATATTTACTGATATAAGAATACAATTTATACAATATCTGGTATTATTACTTAAATTCACCTTTTGTATAGGTAGCTGACCAATTTTAAAACAATTATTTTTTAAAAAAATAAATCTTTTTGCATGAGAAATATACTTTCTGTTTATTAAATCTCGGTCATTTTCAAACTTCTGTAGCTCTACTGGTTATAAAAAGTCTACATACTAAGTTTCAATCTAATATTTCAAAGAGGTAGAGGTACAAGACAGACGGACAGACAGACAGACATAACGACAGACAGACAGACAGATATGGCTAGATCGACTAGTCTTGTCATGCTTGATCACGAATATATATATATATATATATATATATATATATATATATATATATATATATATATATATATACATATATAGTATATATATAATTTATGGGGTCTTTGATGCTTCCTTTAGAGCTTTGCAAACATTGTGACTAAATTATAATACTATTCTTTACACTCTGTGTAAAGAGTATAAAAATGTAATAATTAAGACACTACCTCTCATTCTGTTTCATCCAACATACTCCTTATCGCTGTGCAGGGTATAATATTGTTTTGAAATTCAAGTACACCTCTTACTTGTTATTTTTTTTATTTTTATTTTATTTTATTTTTTTTTTATTTTTTTTTTTTTTTTTGGCACACAGCACTCAAGTGACCGAGCGTGACCTTTAACGTCGAGCGCGGCTGCGTTTCGGCGCCATAGCCGACAGATCTCTAGGAAGTGAAGAGGACTGAACGAAATTGAAGGTTGCGGGCAACCTTTGGCTCGCAACTTTTCTGATGCTCAGTTAGAGAAATTATGGTCAACTCGTTGGCCCTGGTTTTCGTATTTTTATACTCATTTTTGTTTATGTTGCCATTCGTTTGTCTTTCGATTCTGCACTGCTTCATCTGCATGATTTGCACTTGACTGTCACTCATGGCAACAACTTTCTCCGGGCAAATGTGCTGCCATTTTTTATTCGCTTTATATTGTACTACATACAACGCACACAGAACATACAAACTTACTACTTTGTATATAAGGTTTATGATTACGCTTTTACAATATTTCAAACGCTGAAGTGATTTATATGGTAAGTTTTGCATGTTTTAGGTTGCGATTTTTGTTTTTGTAGGTACTCTCTTATATACGGAGCGATGTCTAAAGGAGACAAAAGACCTACAGCTATACACAACTCCAACAACTAATATGACAATAAAACCTACAACAACAAAAACATTACGCTGCACATTGACAATAAAATGACAACATCCAACGACCGCCGGAAGTTCATTTTTCCTTGTGTACGTGTGTGTGCTTGTGTACGTTTTATATCTACACACGCAACAGTAACAAGCAACATTTTTTATGGTGCCATGGTGACATATAGAGAAAACCATTTTAAGCTATATGTTTTAAAATAATTTCCAGTATATATGTAATTTGTTCGTTCGAGCCGATATTATTTGAGTACATTCCACCTATACCTAGATGGCTGGAGACTCTCATCATATCTGAGGCAATCGCAAGTGTCAGCATTTAAAGAAATGTTGTGAAACTATTAAATACAATGCATAATTAATATGCATTCTAAACTTCAAGCCTTGATTGTAATAATGACCCCGGATTGAAAATTAGTTGATTAGTTGATTGCATACAAAAAATTCGAAAACATTTTAAACATTTTCTTAAAATATCATTAAATTTTATCTTTCAGCTTCAAATTTTGATTTGTTAGGAAATATTTTATAATTAAAAGGTGACATCCGAATAGATCAAAGCTGAAATGAAGCGTAAAATAATTTTATTTGCACGAGTTTGTTAGTCTTATACATATGATGAATTTAACGTTTGTGCTCTAGCCTGTATGAAAGCCACAATTGCTGTTCTGTGTACATACAAATGTGTACAGAGATAGAGATTAACCACATGTCTGCCTTTATTCTGCCAACTGAATATAAATAAACCAAAAAGAACAAAAAAGACAATAGCTTGTCGTGATACGCCATGGTTTCATAAAGTGAGGAAGTGACCGACGCGATGGACGACACTAGCAATAATAAGTAAGTCGAAAGACTACTCTGTTTTTGCTTTGTTAACTCGCATTATATTTTCATTTAGTTTGGTCGTATCGAACCAAGTCACTAGAAGTTACAACTTGTTGGATCTTGTTTGGTTTGTTTGTAACATTTTTTAAAGAACCAAGTGAAAAGCAGAATAGAATTTATTTAAGGCAGTTGTCAAACGAGTGTGTTTCCGCAGTGGTCTATTACATAGTAGGTATTTTAATCAGCTCGACTCATCTCGTCGAGTTGATTACAAATACAGGGACACATAATCGCTTCACCATTAAATTCCTCCCATTGCTTTATATACCATGTCCGTCCGTTTATCTGAGGCTTCGGCTTTTAGAGACTATAATACTTATAAAATCCAAATTCACGGTTTACACTATTCATTTCCGATTCCAAATGTTGACTGGATCATGTATTTTTCACATAGTCCTTCCCAGAATGGATCAAGTGCCGTACATTCACTCCAACTTGTAAGGACTTAGGCAATATTACGTCAAACCGCAATGATATGCCGAAATAGTTGTTTTTTGATGTCATTTTCTAGATGTGACTGAATATAAAAAACCCAAGAAAATATCAGAAAGAAACACTTAATTTTCTACACCAGTGAAAGAAACCAGATGATCAAAACAAGTGCTCGTTTGGTTCTCCAAATGGTGTCACAATGTTAATTTGGTCACGAGTAATTACCGATTATTTTTGTACTTACTCGTGCACGCCTCTAATTTGTATCAAATTGTGTTTTGTACAAACTATAAAACAAAGTTGACTTTATGTTGTGTGTGCAGGGGATAATATGACTTGTTTATATATCTACTTGTTGAATATTCTTTAAGTGAGAAACTATTATACTTTTTTACTGAGACACTATCCATCTCTGTGCAGGGGATAATATAGTCAAGTTCTCGATTAGAGCTCTTACTTGTTTTTTATGAGTAAGCATGTCAAACTGAAAGTAAATACAGATTATTTTGCTTTTTATGACAAAATAAATGGATGCTATCATATACACGCTCATACATGTATAGAAACACACATACAAGTATAAGCCAACAAAGATACTAGTATGTAGTAGATAACACTTTTGTATAAAGTGCTTCGTTTCATTCAGCTGTCAGTCAGTCAGTGTCAGATAGTTCATTCTTTCACCAGAAGCTTGGCAGACAATGAAGCGCCAGATTCATGATGCCCTGTCTCTGTAGTGTTTTTTAGTAGAGCTATAAAGGTTATTATTATTTGTCGGAAAGTTTGTAACGTTTTGGAGATGACGTCAGTATTTAGTTTATCTTGAAAGAATTTAGTGTTTATGTAAGAGTATGCAATATACTGGACATGTACAAGCGTTTACATACAATTTTTGCAGAATCACTATATCGTTTTAAAAAAAAAATGTAATGTATAACGAGTGTTTATTCACTGCAAACCTATCGTAACTAAGAAACGTTTCTATAAACTTATTTATTGCACTGACGATAGACACCAATTTTTAAATTGTATTTAATCTCAACACACAATATCGTGTTTAATTACCGACGATAGATTCGAACATTTATCCACTCCACTCCACTTTACTCCACTCCAGTCCAGTCCACAGCAGAAATTACAAATACTTTATGTATGAAAGGACATACATTACTTTTTACACAAGATATTTTAGATACTTTATTTTGTATGTGATGGTTCCCACTTCTCCCTTAATATTTAATAGCGGTTCAAATCGGATAAAAAACGTTTTTGTTTTATCGTTACAAATTAGCCAACTGTACAAGTATTTCGTATCGAATCATCAAATTATATGCTTGTACAGGGTACCACAGCTTCTGTCTCAACAAAATTAACATTTGCTCTTTTTTTACCCTCCAATTTTAAATACGAGAGTTGATCAAAAGTAATGCATTTTTTAAAGTTTGAATTTGATTATTTATCTTATATGTTTTTAGATACCGCTCCTAATAGAGTGGGTACAGCTGCTACGCTTTGCTTTTGTGCTCCATACGGCAATATATAGTATCAATATTTCTCCATACAAATTTAATAAATCATAATGTTTAGTACCAAAACATAATAAATCGATATATTGTTAGGCCTCTAAACGACACTCGATGATTAGAATAGTTTAGGTTACATCTGACAGCACCTAGAATTTTGCAAAAAAAAAAAAAAAAAATTTTTTTGTCAATTTGCTCTCAAACTCTTTGGCTAAATTAAAAATTGACTTAGCAAATGAGAACACGAACACCTACTTGGAACTCACACAACTTCTGAGATCGGTTTTGTGACGAAAGTTTTATATTTTTCATTTGTATTGTTGATATTGATTGTAATATGTAATTCAGCGTTTGTCATGTTGCTAATTTGTTTATGCTATTGTATAAAATACAGTTTTTCTTCTTGGACGTCAACATTTTTTTCTACTTAACAGTACAACGCAATATAACAAACGCTCGATTACATATTACAATCTATCCCAACAATACAAATGGAAAATATAAATCTTTCTTGACAAAATTGATATCAGAAACTTTGTGAGTTGCAAGTAGGCTTTCGTCATTTTTTTTTTTCATTTGTCAATTTAAAAGAGAACATGAATAAAGTGCTTGGCAAGAACTGTAAATGAAAAGAGTACCTTGCTTAAGGCTCCTTATATGAATCCGAAATCCGAATGAACGCATGACGAAGTCGGCTGCTTGTTGCTAAAGAGAAACAAAAATTTAAATTAGTTACATTGCATAGGTGTTCTATTTTGGCACGCTGTACAAATTATGACTCTGAAATGATTCACACTTTGGGTGCTGTATTTTTGGACAGCCCTGCTCCTAAGTGCCGCCCAGAAAGAGAGCGGCAATAAGTGAGCAATTTATTTGCAATAATTAATGCGCAGTTATGAAATTAATTAATGCACAGTTATTACAGAAATTTGGTTGGTATATCAATTATTCCTCTTTTTTTTTGTTTTAAAATTTTACTAAATACTAAAAAACTAAAATACTATCAAAAAAAAAACACTCAACTGATGCTCGCCAACATGTTTGCAAGTGCACCCACTACAGTTTAGAGCCTAACGTCGAGCTTCTCGATCGACATGCTCTACAATGATTCGCCCTTTACAGCACTACAGAGATAGATAATATTTTTTTCTCTATTCTTGCAACTTAAACCAAAGGAACCAAAAGAAACAAAAGCAAAAGCAAATTGTGGGAGCTGCAAGGGAGAGAGAGCTTTGTGAGAGAGAGAGAGACTCTTTGTGATTGGCCAAGGCATTACATGGTCGCAATACTTTAGAAAAAACATTACATTCGTCCGAGCTTCTCTTCACATTCTTCCCAACAAAAAAAAAAAATTAATTTGGCGAATATGTTGTTTAAGACGGTTGGAAAGGGTGTGAATGATTTGCTCTTGCCTATTTATATATAGATTATGCACGAATATTAATACAGTTTTCATTCACACTAACCAATTCGAAAAGCATGTTTTTAACTTTGAAGATGGTATCTGCAGAACATGCAATTTGAGCGTCTCAACCGCATCTTTTGTCAATGTAAATCGTTGACCACATGTAACTTATTACTGACATGCAAGTGCAAGTATAAGACGTTGGGTACCGAATCAGGGATACAATATAATTTTTCGTTCATTTAAGAAGATTAATGTTAGACTCGATGTACGACTCATGATGCAATGTGATCTGTCGTTTTGTGTTGATTTTCCACCATTAATTTCAGACTTTTGGCAAACAAATAGTTGTATACCACTCAGAATTAACCGTTTTTCGATTCTCCAATGCTACCGTAGCCAAATGTTCTTTTATTCAAAAAAAAAAAAGGCGACAGGAACGTGAGTGCGTAGGCATGCCTCAATTTGACGGTATGTCACTTGAGAGTCTTGTCTTATTAGTTCACGCACAGCATCGATGTTTTCTGGAACAACCGCTGTTTTTGAACGACATTCTCTAGATTCGTCTTTAAGCGAACGGCGAACATGTTTGCATTCAGTATACCAGTGGTTTGTGATGGCGTTTCATCGCCTAAAGTCAAAGATTGTTCATTGATGCACACTTGTTAAGATAATTCAATTCGAAAGTTGTAGTAAATCATCACACGAAAGTTATCATGACTTGGTCTAGATAAATTTTTCAATTCTCTGTAAGTGCTCCAACATTTTTTATCGAAACTGGAAATTTGTGCTATGAAAAAATAGCAATGTATCTTTACAGTGTTTAGTGAAAATCCCCTTCAAACCCCTCTTAATATTCTGAGTACATTTACTAAATGTGCTCACTACGCAAAATATTGATAAACTTTACGATGAAAACGTCAGACTTGAGTTAGCAACATTAGTTTTGCCAGTTCAGTAAAATTTTTTAATGCAACATGTATGTATATATATTTTTATATATGTACATATACATGGCGTTCGAATCAGATTTGATGACACATCGGGCTATCACCAGCGGGTCTTAGAAATCCAAGAGTAATGCCAATTTTGACAGGAAATGAAAATACACACTGAGCTCACAGCTCACGCATTGAGATCTAACAGCTTACTAAATGAACTGCCTGTTTCGTGAGCAACTCATTTGTTAACAATTTCCAACTCTGATTTTAATATATTATTTCTCAAAGGCGTTTTGTTGTCGCTACGAAATATCTCGCGTAATACTTTATCATTGAGCCATCATTTTGAAGATTACCTTCACCGCTAATGACGAGAGTGGTGCCACAACACCAAACCCCAAACCAAATTTCAAGTTACAATTGTAGCAGTGCGTATGAGTTTCGTTTATTTAAGTTTCTCTAGTCAGAGAGCTTTTCTCTCAGACATACAGACGTCAGGAATGCCTACATATACATATGTACTTTATGATGTCTCCGATGCTTGCTTCGCTGTGTTGCATACAATTTTACGGATAAACAAACCCAATATACCCTGTTATAAATATTTTTGTAGAGGCTATAACAATTGCTTAAATTGAAACATGTTCGATGTAAAATGTTTATATTCGGAGGCTATACCTTTCAGTTGATAAATCGCGCTCATTTTGATAAGAATGTGCATAGTTATGAAAGGCCTACATACCAACTTTGAAACCAATATATCAAAGATTGAGGAAATAGACAAACACACCGAAATATGGGCGTGGCTAGATCGACTCTTTTGACATAAATGGATGTTATTGGTTTTCTAGAAATCAGTTTGTCCTGACTCGGAAGTGAAATAATCGTGCTACGTTTTTCCCCAAATTAAAATTGCTTTTTCTTTTAGCTATTATGGTGTCCTAAGTATAGAGTGCATCGAGAAATAAGATCCACTGGAGAAAGGGCGGTGCCACACATTATCATCAATTCCAACCATACAAATGAAAAATATAAATATTTCGTCACAAAATTGATATCAGACGTCTTGTGATTTGCAAGTAGGCTTTCGTCATTTGGTTTTCACATCGTCAAGAAGTGTTTTTATTTGATATTTTATATATACACGCATAGATACAAATATATGAATACATAAGAAAAAATTGTTCAAAAAATGAATATAACAGTTATAGCATTTTTGTGTACTACGGATAGCAGGATATTAGGATATTAGGACAATATATAGCTCAGGAATTTCCAAGAATAATATAATACTTATATCAAAATTTGCTCAATCTCATATCGTATTACGAACATTTTTTTTTTCGCAAATAGTGAATGTAGTTCTCAAAATTTATTTTGACCTATTTTTTTTAGGTAGTGATGAACTAATCATTCATTTGAAAATCACGCACACACACAAACTATTTCACTAACTCGTCAAAAGTTTAATAAACCATAACTTTTGAACGAGTCTTCCGATTTTCTTGGTATTTGGCTTGTTGGAAAATTAATATAAAATATGTTTGGGACGATGCAAACTTTACATTCGAATAAAGTGATGCGTTTTAAATGGTTGTCAAGTGAGTGTCACCGAAGTATTAGATATTTAGTATTAGCTAGAAAATTAGAAAAGAAGTAGAGCGATTAAAAAAATTAACATTATTAACACAAGAAACAAATTATTTTGATTCATAATAACATTGATAGCGGCTAGAAATACATAATACCATTTTGTAAAATTTTATAATCGAAGCCAGATTTTCACGAAATGTTACTGATAGATTTAAAGCTACTTCAGAAACTGGACCTTAAACTGCTAGCCAATCGGAAGCTTAAAACTGTCCAAAAGTATATTAAGAACTACTGAAAGGAGTCAGGAAAGCAGAAGAGAGAAGCCTAGCAACAAGCGGCGATGTAACATTTTTGACTCATTTCTTAGATCCGCGAAGTTTTATCAAATCTTTACAAACTCTGTGCTTCAATGCACTCACTTGTAGCAACGTGGTTTGAGAATCGTCCTTCCAACTCATGTTGACATTACGTTACAGCTGAAAATGTGTAAGAAGCGCATGTGAAACTTATCATTTTGTTCGAAGGAACTCAGTATGTCGAAAAAAATTATCTTTGGGTAATGTATTGCGGTAGTTCAAGAATCTAAAAGTCTCGTGCTCAGGTATCCGAATAAATTCTTCGGAAGTGATTTCGTTAAAATGGTCCGACTTTCACTCTCAGAAGAATTTCGCTATTTAAATTCCAAGTGAATTCAAGTCGCTAAATTCTTCTGAAAGTGAAAAACGGTTAACTTTAATGAAATCACAATCGAACAATTTATTCGTATTCGAAAACCGCAGCACGGAGATAAAAGTTTAATTCGTGTAAAGAATGCATTAAACTGATTTGATACATATTATTGATTCGTACTGTTTTGATATGTGTAAATAAATAGGAAAACATGAAAAAAATTATTACTTCTTCCGTCCATAAGAACCCACCTTATCAAAAGCACAGACGGACATTGTTAGATCGATTCGCTCAGACGAGTTGATCAATAATATGATTTTTGGTATCAGCGAAACCTCCTTTAATGTCACACAAATTTTCAGAACTATATTAATATTCAACTTGGCGTTGGGGTCGACCCCTTATTAGCCTGTTCTGAAGCTTGAAGTTCTGTACTAAATGCTTCGTATTTTGCATGGTAAAATTCAATTTTCTACTCAATATTTCCATTTAACAAAGTTCTCAGTGAATACAAGCATGTCTTTATAATTCGAAAATATCTAGTTTCCGTTCAATTCACAGAAAAGATGATCACGGGCCTCATTCGTGAGGCCCAGCCCGGCCCGAACACAACACAAGATCTGGAAATATACGCCGCGGCCTTACGGACTTGTTTTAAAAAAAAATACACTAATAAAATTAAAAAAGGTTTAAATAAAACAAGTAAGAACGATACAGTCAAGCTTGGCCAACAGAATTCACTTCCTACTTATGGTAGATAAGTTAAATCAGGTAGCCAGGGAATACCAGGAGGAGCAAATGCATATATATTTCAGTGACCTACGAGTCGAATTGAGATACTAAAATTACAAAAGATGCGTCTGCATGTTTGTTTAAAATTAAATGAAAAAAATTAGACAAAAAAAAAAAAGCCAAATGAATTCACTCCAAACCCAATTCTTAGATAGAGCTTTTCCGGTTTTCACTTTTGTGCGAAACGGTGGAAATGAAATTTGTGGTAGGATTGTGTTTTATCTAAACAGAATGAAATAAATAGGGAATAAAACCGAAACCGTTAACCGAAATTAACCGATTCAATTCAAGAACGTGAACCGATATTTTAATTTTTTTAAACCGGAACCTTTTACCGAAATAGAATAAAAGCAAGGAACTGCACCGGAATCAAAACATTGATATATTTTCGGTTCTCATTTTTATTTTTTTCGTACAAAAATATTTACTTATGCACAATGTTCAAAGGGAAACAAAAAACAGCTGATACCATATACCTAGAAAATACGAGTGGCCATTTTAACTGCCAGAGCTCTTGTCAAAAATCTTCACACGCCGTCCATAAGCCACCTAATGTTAGATAAGAAGTTATTGAAGCCACCAATTGATTGTACTACTCGTTGGAGCACGACCTATATGCTTGGCGGTAGCAAATATTGATTTTTTTATAGAAAGAAAAGTCTGGGATCCTATTAATGAAATTGTTAGCGTTCTCGAACCAACCGAATTGCAACGACTAAACTTCAAAGTGAGCAGTTAGTTTTGGGCGACTTTTACGCCACTTGGCTTCATTGTAAAATTCAAGTTGATAAAAATGCTACTGCTTTAGCCAAACTTTTAGTCTATGAATTAAAAAAAACGTGAATCGACTCTATTCGAGAATACTGCCATTTAATGTGCCATATTTCTAGACCACCCGATACCATTCTGAACAGGAAAGTATTTGTATAGCAGCATTGACAGATTTATATTCCCGAATTTTATGCGTTGCTAAAAAAACTGCAACTACTTGAAGAAAGTAGTGCTAGCTCAAGTAATTTTACTGGAACTGGAGACGAACTCGATGCATACATGGATATGTTGAATAAGAATCGCGAAGATACAAAAAGCAATGTATTATTATCAAAAAATAATATATTTTTATTTCTTTTAAGGTTTTTCTCAGACTAAAACGATTAAACAACAAAGAAAATGAAATAAAATGATGGTTGAAAAATTTCGCAGAAGTTTTCAATTTGTCAAAAGTTCCAGCTACGCAAGTAAACTTAGAGCGTTTGTTTTTAGGCATCAACCTTTTTATGATTCCGAGGCTGGACGAAAAAACTCTGAATCCCATAATGCTTTTAAGATGTAAAATCAATTAAACAAGAAAAAACGTTAACTTCGGTAGAAGCAAAGCTTCAATGCTCTTCATATGCATTACACATATTAATGCCAAGACCGTTTGGTTTATGATAACTATCTCTAAAAGTAGAAGGTTTCATAAAAAATTTCAAGTTGATATTGACTGTAATGAAACAGTTTTTGAGATATCTGATATTTAGTCACTAAATTCGAAATAAAATTATTATACTATTCAATCTATGTGTGAAGTATATACAGTATGTTTGTATTTACTCTTGAATTTAGAATAGTTTATTTCAAAAAATTTAAATAATATCTTATTCATTTTTTTTTCCAGAACCGTACCGAAACCGAATACCGAAATAAATTAGAATCGGTACAGAACGTTATAACCAAACACACGTTTCGGTAGGTACCGAAACTGGAACCAAAACCGAAAGTATGGAAACTTCTTTATTAAAGTCAATATTGGGTTGAAATGCAGTGTGGTGCCTTTTTATGGTCAGCCGCCTAAGATACATAGACTAACGTTCGTGGCCAGCCCACTTTTTGGGGAATCCCCCATAAAAACATACTGCCCACTTTTGTGTTTTTGTAAGAAAAACTTCTTTATTAAAGTCAATATTAGTTTAAAATGCAATATGATGTATTGTTATAGACAGCCGCTTAACATACATAGACTAATGGGCGTGGCTCGCCTACTTCTTAGGGTAGCCCATACAAACCCACCGTGCAATTTTGTGTTTTTTATGAACAAATTCTTCATTTAAATCAACCGCAACATATATACATATACCAATACATATATACATATACAAATGGGAGTGCCCCGCCCACTTTCTGAGGTAGTCCCATATAAACCCACAGCTCACTTTTGTGCATTTGTATGGAAAACGTCAATATCAACTTGAAATTAGATATGACAGCATCTTACACATCTACTACATTGCTTCATACACATCTACTATTGGGCGTATGTCGCCCACTTTTTGGGGTAGCCCCTATTTAAACCCAAACTTTTATGTTTTACAATACTATTTAAATTTTCGTGTGAATGGTATTAGAGCTTCGGTTTAACAGAAGTTAACGTTTTTTCTTGTTTTTATTTTGCTCCATTCTGCATTCAGGGCAAATAAACTCAAATTGAGAACTTTCAAAGATTTTCCATTTTTTTAAAATCACATCTCGTTTGTCTCCGCAGCTCTCTCACTATTTCCGTCTGCATCATTGGTGACGTCAAACGAGTGCGCATTTAGCGCAATTTCTATCCGTCTGACAAGCTGCCACGTTGTCTGGTCTAGATAGCATTTATTATACGGATGCGGGTGCGTGTCCGTGTGACTCTGTGTGCATTTGATATTTGCTGTTCTGACTTTGACTTTGCGTGAAAGCTTGATAGATTATATCTGACTTGACTTAAATCGTTTCGTAAAACGCTTTTGTTTATACCCTATTATGAGGTATATTAAGTTTGTGCAAATATATGTAACACTTAATAGGAGAGGTGTTCGTTTGTCTGTCCTTGCGGCCGTCTGTATGAACGATCTCGAAGAATATGAGAGACAGAGCTACAAAACTTATAATAATTAAACTCTTCTAATTACTCTTCACACAAAGTATATGGAATTAACGAGCCAAACTACTATAAGGGGAAACTCCATGCAAGCATAAACCCTGTTTGGAAATTGAATATGAACATATTTTTGTTTTTTGTTATTAATTAAGCTAAAAATACAAAATTTGATGAAGTTAAATATTTCGTCAGTCCTAATAAAGTTTCCGGCATAGATTAAACCACAATACTAGTTTTCAAAAACAAAAAAAAACACTTTCTTCTTGATAATTTTACTTAGCTAGTCTTGTCCCACTGTTTTTGGGAAAAGTTCGTCTGTCTGAGAGAGAGAGAGAGAGAGAGAGAGAGAGAGAGAGAGAGAGAAAACACTGCACTTCACACATAGTATGAATAATACTACACAGTTTTCACGCGTTTCCTTTAATGAAACCATCGGAGTCCACAAAAAATATATATACTTCGTATAGTACTTGATCAGCTTGATCTCTTTGCGTCCCTGTCGGTCTGCCAATCTGCAATGTGACAAAGTAGTTCCTCAGTTTTACATACCGGAATGTATATCGAGCCTCATCTTGCTATTTCAAATTGTTACCAAGATGTGACTATTGCTTCTCCTCATAAAAATATACATATGTCACTCTATATTATTGCGAAATACCCGTACTTTCGAATTGGTTTGGGGGTAATAATAAAAAAAAGTAATAAATTATTATTTTCCATACAAAAAGGCAAAAGTAAGCAGGGGGTTTGTATGCGGCTACCCATGCGTAGCATGTCAGTATGGATACTCTATTTGAATACAATAAGAAAGAAACATATGTGCCAACTTTCCACAGGATATCTTAAAAATTGGACACCACAAAAAGGCAGATCAACTCGTCGAGCTGTTCGTACTGCTACAAGGTAGTTTGATTGCATGGAATCGAATTACTCAAATTTTCGTGAAAGGACATTCAGACAAATGTGCCAAAAATGCATATTGACACAAGACCCAATATCAGTTTGAAAATTATTATTGCACATAAGAATCAAAGTGAGCTCGGACTTTCAGTGAGCCCGAATTATACATTGCAAATCACCATTTCCTTTGTATCTATATCAAAATAAAAGGTTTTTGTACCCATGGGTATAATAAGCTTGTGCTAATGTATGTATATGTATATATATTCTTCATCAGCATCGAAAACTGAGTCGATTTTTCTATGACTGACAGTCTGTTCGCTCGTACGTTTGGATGTACGAGTCAACAGATCTCAGGAACTATAATTACTAGAGACTTCAATCTTGGTCCCTTTGGCCATACGTAGATGTCACGCCCATAATACGGCCATTTGACCTTTATATGCACATTTTTCAAGGCCGAATAGCCGGAAAAAAGTTTGCATTCTTTTGTTTTTCTTTTTAATTAATAAATTAATTTTAACTTTTATTTTTTTTTTAATAATTAATTTTAAAACAAATTGTTTTTTCTTTTGCGATTTAATTTAATTTAATTTAATTTTAAAGAGTACATTAGCAAGGGTATTTCGTCCCCGTGTACTCACGGCTTCTCCGTTCTTTTTTATAATTAAAAAAGTTTATCATATTAATATGTTTGGCGTTTTCATGTTACTTCCACCGAAAATAGCATTTTCAATTCAGTTTTGGAACAATCACGGTATGATCTAAAATTAACCGAACTTTTTAGTTATAAAATAAAACAAGCATGGCAATGTGTTTTAAGGCTAATATTTATTCAAAATACTATCCATTTAACTCAATACAACGTTTGGAACGCTTAATCGATTTGTCCATAGACTTTTTAAACTTTGTGGGATGTTCTTTAGCACCTGTGGCACGGCTGCTTGTATGGCTGGAAAGTCATCGTAAAAAGCATTCATTGCAGTTTTCATTTTTGGGAAGAGAAAATAATTGCACGGTGATAGATCAGGCGATAAGGAGGGTGGTCGATGAAACAAATCAGTTTTTTCATCAAAAATTCATTATCATCATTTAACTGATGTGGAACAAAACGTGCACACAACTTTCTTTTACCCGAATCTTTAGTTAATATTTTGTAAATTGTACATTAAGGTGAATTTAACTCTTCTGCCAGTATTCTCACAGTGAAATTTGCATCGATAGCGATTATTTTACTTACTTTTTCCTCTAACTCAGTACGATTAAATGCTTCGGGTCGTCCAGGTTTTGGATCATCATTTAAATCATCAAGACCGATTTTAAATCGTGTAAACCACGTGTAAACATGAGTACGACTCATACAATCATCATCACAAACTTTTTTTTAACAATTCGCAATCTCAGCAAATTTTTTACCGAGTTTAAAACAAAATTTAAATTGTTCCATTATATTTTTACGACATAACTACAAAAGCTACTATTATCAAAACGTGTGTCATTTTGTAACCTGTGAAACGATTAGCATGAACTTGGCTGATGTCGATATAACAAAAATGTACCTTTCTAACACTGCCAACATTTAATAGATGGCGCTACGTGTTCTATGATTTAAATTAAAAGTTGGGTAATTTTTAGATCCACCTTGCAGAAATGGTTAAAGATTAGGCTACAAAAGCATAAAGCCGCCTTGGTGTTGCCTGATTCAGTGAAAAAGTGGTCGTTTTTAAATTAATTTGATTTGATAGTACTTCCATTGGAAGTTTGTTCAACGTGGGCGGGATCACGCAACTCTTAATTCGTTATATGTTAGCAACAATTTGATCGATCGTTAGTGTATTACTATCGATGAGGGTTACGGTCGTCCACTTTTCGCCAAATGATGAATAAAAGTGGTCTCGAATGATATATATTCTATGAAAATCTTTTTGTTAGCCACAGCAACGCGCGCCTGGGTCCTGCCAGTAATTATATAAATAGTAAAATTAGAAAGTAACGGAATACAATTTTCAACAATCATTTCTCAAATTTTAGAATTTCTAATACTGACATAGGGAACAAACCCAGTGCGCTTCGATTTTGTGCTGAAGCATGATTCTATTGCTTGCTACTATTAAATAGTTTGATAAATGAAATTCCATCAATGCTGGCTTCTACGTCGTCAGGATACTTTAGTTTTTCGATTGCTTTTTGCAGCCATTGAAAAATGATAGAAATTTTTCGTTTACTGCTTCAGGTTAAAATGCTACATTAATGTAAAATCAAAGCTCAAAGCATATTCAATCGATCAGATTACATTTTATTAAAACCAAATTGGGTAGTGCTTTTCACTATCGGAATTAAAACATTTGGTATATGTTACACCATGCGCCAGCGTCGGCACTTTTGCTCGCAATCCCTCTGAGTGCAGTAGCGATTATTTGAGCGCCGCAGCCGTTGTAGTAAATCTGTCGGCAAATTGTCGACCGATTGTTATAGGCCCACACGCTTCCACTGCTAAATCAGTTGAAAGATCCATTGGGATGACCTTCGGAAATGGCGCCGGTACAGTCTTGATTTACTGCAGCAAAAGTATTTTTTGAGCAACATTAATTATAGTAAAGTGGACGTTATCTTGTAAAAAGCGTTGGGTTTCTCTGGCTTTATGGGATGGGGCCGAGTCTTGTTGAGACACCCAATGGTTTCTACCGAATTGTTTACGTGCCCAAGGTAGCAAAGCATCGTTTCAAATTTTTTCACTGCAGATTTGTTGATTTACTTTTACGCCCTGTTCAATAAAAACGAGTGGTGAGCGTCCTGTGGCAGTTACCGCGGCTCAGACCATTAACGATGCAGACGCTTGCTTCCGCAGAGTCGAAATTGTCTTTTCACTCGATGAGTTTGGCTTGTTTACATATTATGGAACCGTAAATATGTTTTCATCAGAAAAGTCCACATTTTCAAACTCGCCACTAACGTGAAAGTGCTTTACACCTTTGCTCTTGCTAGGCGCATTTCCTTTTGTGCAGGTGTCAAATCTTGCACTTTTTGTTTTTTGTAGGGCTTCAATCTTAGTTAATTTTTTAATATGTGACCCATGCTACTACACTTTGAGTTTTTTCGCCAATCAAAATGCGCTGTGTCGTAGATTACGTTGAATTCTGGCCTTCAACTTTTTAACCATTTCTGTCGAAGTCGCTGTTTTTTGGATGTCCACCTCCATGGCGTTCTTTGATGCTACTAGGTTGGTTGCGATTTTGCAGCCAAATACAAATCAATAACACTGTTCCGTTTGAATTCCATTTCGATGACTTTTTTTAACTGCGACGTAAAACAATATGACGCTTGACAAAACAAGAGCACGTTGTCATTAACCGTTTGATTGCAACAGCAGCGGGAAGTTGGTAACAACACCGACCCCTTGAACCGCACGCACAAGCGGAGTATGTAAAAGATCGTGTACAAAAGGGTCTTTAGGAAATGTAGTTGTTGGTTGGCATTATGGAATGTAAATCAAGAAGAAAAAGCAAGAGTATAGCAACTAAAACAATTAGAGATTTAAAACTTTTTCAATACGTACTTAAGCAACATGGGCAGCAGAGAGAATAAACGCTGTTGAGCTTACTTACAACACACAAACTCAATGAAAAACTTATTATCGCACAACAGTTTGCAGTAGTTTAATGGTGTGCTCTCAAGCGTTCGAATTCGAATATATAAATGTAAATAAATTAAATGTAAATTTGTGACATGTTTACTGGACAATATGAACGCAGATTACTGTCTCGTTGCAAAGTGCGGTGCAAATATGCAATGCACTGACTGTAAATGCTCCTGCAGCGTATCTGATAATTCGACTTATGTATTTAACTAAGCTCATTGTGAAAACAAATCCGGTTGAAGTTAGCAAACATTTATGCGCAGTAAACTTTTTCGATTTGACTTGAGCGGAAACGGAAGTGCTATGTAAGATGTATATAAGTAGAACGGATGAGAAGATGAGCATTGAAGAAAAAACAAATTGTACACTATGAAAACAATTAGTACAATGCAACAATGACAAGCATGGCACACTATATAGAAGTTTAGGCCATGGATTATTTCAATGATGGTTTCTGCTGTATTTACTTTTACATGTTGTACATTACATAAGTTTTCTACACACACACAAGTTTAAATTAACTTTCCATTAATGAAATGATTTGCCTACTCCAATTTAAAGTGAAGAAGAAGACAAGTAAAGCTAAGGTCGGACCAGCAATCATTCATCTCGTTTGTAACTACCTACAGGCTTGGTGTAGGGTATCTCAAAAAAAATTTCTGTATACCATGCACACAATTAGGCCTATAATTTTTTGCAAGTACGACTTTAGCTTATAGGTGGGGAAAAAATATGCTTTTTGACTAGAATAATGAATGTGTGAACAAAAAAAGAACTACCTTTGTATACCCTGCCCTGTAGGCCCAAGGGTGTACTTAGTTTTTGCAAATATATGTAACAGGCCGAAGGATGCGTGGCTGACATGATAAAGTATATATATTCTTGTTCAGCATCGGAAGACCAGTTCGCATAGTTGTTTATGTCTGCCCGTCCGTCCGTCTCTAGTATGGTTGAACAACGAGATCTCGGAGCATATAAAAGCTAGAACCTCCAAACTTAGATTTTTAAAATCATCTGGTTAGAATCGTATGGTCAATGACATGCAAATGAAAAATAATAATCTTTCTTTAGAAAATTTATATCAGAAGTTTTGTGATTTGCAAGTATGTTTTCGTCACCTGGTTTTTACCTCGTCAAGATGTTTTTTGTTTGATATTTATGACATGGAACTGTCAAAACATTTAGTAAAGTTTTCTGTTGCATATAATATTTTCATAATTCCAGATCAAACATTGCACAGTGGTAGCTGCCACAGACCAAAAATAAAAAAAAAAAAATAAAAAAAAATCAAAACTTTATCATCACTATCTCCTATAAGAACAAGCTTTGAAAAGGTATAGTTGTTTCTGTTTCATTCTAACCGCATACACACTATTGCATGTTATTGGTTAGAGAAAGGTATTAACTTTAATTTTAAATAATTTGAATGTTCATTGTTAGTGTTCAATGGTCCATACATTTTAATTTCAGCTAAACTGTAGTTGTATTCCCCCCTGATTCCTTCATTGGGATTTTTTTTCTTAATATTAGTGAACGTTTTAGGATTCTAAACTGTTAATATCAGCTGCCTCCAAGTGCCACTCTTTATGTTATCTCCCACAGAAATGAAGATCTATATGGTCTCCTTGTTTTTGCGAAAGATTTTTGATGTGCAACTGTGATACATTTTTGATATTTGATCTTAGAAATGATTAATAAAGGCCAGAAGTCAACGTAATCCACGACAAAGCGCAGTTCGATTGGCGAAAAGACTCAATGTGTCTGGGGCACATATTACAAAATTAACTACGATTGAAGCCCTACAAAATACGAAAAGAGCAAAGGTGTTAAAACACTTTCCGATATAAAAATATTTACGGTTCAGCAATATGAAAACAAACAAAACGATCCGTGTACGGTTAAATTGCAAATCAAAAGACAATTTAGACCAGCGAATCGCTCTGCGAAAGCAAGCGCCTGCATCAGGCGCCCATCAGTGATCGGCACCACTCCATAAAGCCAGAGAAACGCACCGTTTTTTACAAGATAACTTTCCCAGCTTCATTTCTTCACAACAATGGCTACCACATTCCCCAGACTTAAGCACAATGGATGTTTCCATATGATTCATTCTGGAGGCCAAAGCATCAACTAAAAAATATAAGACGGTCAACTCCTTGTGTGTTTTTTTGTGGCACCCGATGCTAAATTCCAATAAAATGTCAGCTGTTATATAAGCCTATATACTCGTATATGTAAGGCGTCCGTTCTTAAGACTAAATAAGTTTTCATACAAAAATCCAAAAGATAGCAGTGGTTTTTTTACAAGACTACCATAAAAAATGAGCATGGTACGTCTATTGGTATATATGTGAATCATCTGTTCTTCAGAGGACTCCATATACCATTTCAAGTTACTAACAACTGTAATAAATAAGTTTTTCATAAAAAAAAAAAAAAAAAAAACATAAAATGGGCGGTTAGAACGGAAGCAACTGCAGTAACACACAAACCGACAGACAAACGAACATGTCTAGATCGACTCGTCTCGTCAAGTTAATCAAGAATATAAATATACTTTATGGGGTCTACGAAGCCTCCTTTAATGCGTTACAAACTTTCTGACAAGCTGATAATATATTTTTTTTTCTTGCTTTTTTTGTGCATAGATATATCGTACATATAAAAATAAATTAAATAATTATGTAATATATATATATTATAATATGTTGTATATATGTATAAAGAATAGTTACTATAATTGAATTCCATTAAGATGTACAATGAGTTGCCAAATTATTAAGGAAACTGACAATGTTTTTCCCAGATGGGTTCTTTGTACGACAATACAAAAGTGTTATACATATGTATAAACGAGAAACTCTGTAACTGCCTGTGCATTATTTTCTAGATTAAATATTTCTTCAGCTATTCGAATGCTTTTGGAGAACTTAACATTGAGACCTATTCTAATTGTTTGTGGCTCAGTAAACATAGGTGCTAATAAAGTCGAATCACTACTTATTTTCTTGGTATACATATCTTAAAAGAGTTAAATTTGTATTTTAAATTGCAACAAGCCGAATACATAGTTTTGACCTACTAATAACTTAAATTTGTGTTTATTTAATCTTCTCAACTGAAAAGCACACTTAAAATACGCAAAGTGTAAAATCGAAAAAATAAGAGAAAATAGAAAATAGAGAAGTTTTCGGAGAAATGAGGATGGATCAGATTCATCGAAATACTCGTCGGTGTTGTAGAAAAATGGCTGCTGTGCTGAACATTTTGAAAACCAATCAACGAGTATTAAAAACAATCCCAAAGAGAAGGCTTAGCAATTGCAAAAAGAACAAGATCTCACCGATGCTTCAAACAAAAGTTAATCTCGTTGGAGCGAAGACGTTGTTGAGCTTAATAATTGAGCAATAATTTGGACATTCGAATGCCCTCCAGAAGTCTAGCTCCACCGTATGTAATGGTTTACGCTGCCGATAGTGTTTTAAGTAGTGCTCACCTAAACATTTCAGTAAGAGAGAGTGAACATTCCGGCAAGATTCAGCACAACGTTCCGATGTTCATTCAGACGCACAATCGCGTGCAAGGTCACCGAAAGCGAATCTACTCGTCTAATACATATAGTCAACACTAAAAAAATATTAGAGTGTGGTTGCGCTCAAGACATCTGTTCGTCGTGAATGGAGAAAAATACTAGCATCTCACATTCGTGCAGCGTACGACACGTTTATCGACTGTTTCAGAGCCATATTTTGCGCTAAATGCAGCCATATTGGAAACTTTAAAATAAAAAATAAAAAAGCGGTTGTGGCCAACAACGAAACAAATCTTCTTCATTTATCTGACTAGGTTTAAGCAAAGTTTAAATATCCAGATCTCTTAACTATCTTTTAAAGCCTCCGAGAGATCGGTTTGTCGCTCTACAAGTATCTGACCGTTTGGAAAACAAAGGACTATCTATAATCAAGACACTAGTAGCCAAACCCAGCCCTTGTAACGTTTCATTTTATATTTGTTTCTCAATTTTGACATACTATGATAACGACGTTTCTCTAAACGATTTTGACAGAACCCAATCTACATATTTAAAACTAAATACCATATGGTATATTTTCAATTAACATCATAAAAAACAGTGCTCACGGTATGCTCTTAGCTAAATAAATAATGTATGCATTTTATTACGAGTGTTGTGATGAAAATAAAATTACAATAACGACAAAAATTACAATGCTTTGTGATATAAGAGTATTAATATCGACAATCGTCAAAGATATAGAAAGATAGAGCGAGAGACAGATAGATAAAAAATGTACATATAAGCTATAAGCTTAAAATTAAATTATTTTAACTCTAAATGTAAATATGAAGATTTAATTCATTCAAATTTCAGCGCGGCAATTGAACGACATAAGTAGGTATACGAATAGTCGTGGTGGTAAAAATAATGTTTATTTTGGTGGTTTTTTGGTTCATTGGTTCTTAGGTTGGTTTGTTGGTTGGTAGTGGATGTTTTGTTGGTATTGGTAGTAGTGGTAGTACTATATAGGACTAATAGGGCTAGCAGTAGTAGTATTTTAGGCGCTTGTGGACACCATGTGGTCGCTTGCATTATATATTATACATTACATTATATTATGATTATATGAGGCTCGATTGTTGCTTCGTTACATTACGTTACGCTTCATTCGCTTGCTTGCTTATGTGTATGTAGTTTGTATGTATGTAGATAGAAAAAAAAATATATATATATACGATCGAATTGAGAAACCTCCTCCTTTTTTGAAGTTGGTTAAAAACAGATAAATTTTTTTGTTGCTTTTGTTGCCATTGTACAAATGCGTTTATGCCATATACCATCGTATAATAAAAACCATAAACAAAATATGCAATATATGCAATATAAACATTTAGCACATTTTATTATTTTATTTAAGTTTATAAAAATGCAAGTAAATCTACAAAAAAGTTCATTTACATATTCTGTAATTTATTTTTGTTATCTACGATAACTCTGCATAGCACAAAACTCGTCTGTACAGTAAAAACTGTTTTCTCTGAAATCTCGGAGATTTCTGTGACACCTACGAAATTTCTCAATGAAATTCAAATCACCAGATGGAATTTTGTCTAGAGATTTCTGTGACACCTCCGTATGTGTGAATGGTATAAAAAAGTGTGTACTTTACTAAAACATTACATGTACATATATGCGTTTAACTGGCTCGATGTCATTTTTACATTTAGAAATGTGAACATGCAAATAATCTCGAATAAGCTAGACGCATATATAATTTCATAATATGGTCGCTATATAAAAATACAATTTATATTCACGAATGTTATACTTACATAATTACTTATGGGGCACTACATGCGTTTATCGGTCATGGCCGCACGTAGCAAGGCGCACCAGTCGCTTTTAATACAATGCTTGAGTGTGCGTTAAAGTTTTGTTTCCTGTCGCTCGACATCCTTGTGGCTTTTCTTTATTTTGAATGCAGTGCCATATTTTTTGGCAGTGTATCCATATGTTTACATATTTTGTGTCTGGTTGCAATTCGATTTGAGTAGTCGTGACATTTGGCGACATCTTCATTGTCTTTAATTCGAATATTAATTTTTGTTGTGGTAATTTCGATGATAGTCTAGTTGGCGCTGTTGCCAGTTGTTGTTAATACCTAGTTTGCGTTCCAGGCTTGGTGTTTCGAACGCATTCTCGGTCGCTCTCTCGTATTCGATGCTTCCACTAAATCTTCACTGGTAAAGGATTTTCGGTGGCGAGAACTAAACACAGCGCTTTAATCTTTAGTTAAGGGGTTGCCTTCTCAAAATTTGCTCAACTCGGAACGGACGTTCAGAGACTATCCAGATGATACGTGACTAACGGGGGTTTGTGGTGTTCCTATGCCGTTTGCATAAGAAACGTGTTTGGCTTTTCCCAAGTGAATGGCAATCAATATCTTTCCCATAGCCACGTGTGCCACTCATTTTAATTACATAGACCTATCAAATATTTCCCTTATAAATAGTGATGCATTTTTCTTTACATATTAGTCCAAATCCTTAGTTTTTGAGATTTGATTGAAATTTGATTTTTCGATTTACGAATTTACTTAAACCAACTTAATGAGTTTTATTTTGTTAGAACAGTCATAAAATAGTGTCTCGCGTTGAAATTCCTAACAATTTTCTCTTTACGAACTTCAGGCATTTTTGCCCTTTGAGTAATTTTTTATAAAAACAAACAACTTTAATATGCAGAGTCGTCATTTTAATCGATAGTTTATTTAGTATTTTAATTTACTGCTCATTCATTGAATTTTTCACTAACTAAATTTTTCATTCAATTAAACTGTGAACATAAGCTTCAACTTGAATTTTTTTGTCATTCCGATCTTCGCGGTCCATCGACAATATCCGCTTCAATTTACTTATTGCCAATCTGAAAAATTTGTTTTTCAGGTAGTCCAATAATTCGAATTTTCAAATTCAAATACTTTAAAATCGACATGATGATACTACAATATTAAAATCACAGGAAACTTCAATAATCCATTTTTCATCGGACTGAAACGTAAAAGTTCAAGTCGATGCTCATTTTCTTGCAGGAAATGTTTGGTACTTACCAAAACGTGTGTTTCGGTGTAAGGTTCTGTACCGGTTGCAATATATTTCGGTATTCGGGTACGGTACGGTATTTAGTTTCGGTATACTGGTAGCCAGCCCCGGATCTACGATGTTTACGAGCCGGGGCAAAAACTTGACAGTGGAGCCCCTTCCCTTCAGTGTTTGAGAAAACTGGGCGTATGGAAATACAAAAGTTTGTTTTTCAAACATATTATATTAAGATTCGATTACTTGATAAAAACCTATGATTGTAGGATAAGAGGCTTCACTTGTTCGATATTTCGAATTCTTGTCTCTTGGCGCCCCCATGAAACTGCCGCCCGGGGCAAGTGCCTCGGTTTGCCCCCCTTAGATCCAAGCATGCTGGTACCGATCAATAATAAAATTTTGGAAAAGAAAAAGAAGAGAATAATAACTAATGCCAACGTTCAAAATATCATACATATATCCAATTAATAACATGTTATTTAATTTTTTTTAAATTAACTATTCTTTATTAGTGAGTATAATAAGTAAGAATAAACATACTGCGTTGAAAAGATCAGGTCTGGGAAAAAATCTGCAACCTTGGTACTGCCAACAACGTGCCAGCTCGCAGTAGACTATAGCAGCTGGTGCGCTATTCTAAGTGCGGCATGACCAAAACTTGTAGTTCTACATATATAGTAAGCTATATAGTAAGTAAATCTTTTTTTTTTTAATTTTTTTTTTTATAGGGATTAACTTTATTTGCAGTCTATTTGTATTACATCTGATGACATCAGAAACCACTTGTCTAAGGATATTCTCCGTTTCATTAAAAAAAAGGCGAAGTTCCTAGATAAATTAACTTAACCATATCCGGGCTAGGGTACAGAAGACATCCTTTTCTGTCGCAGTGCCTGTTTCCGTTAGGATGGCCCTCAGACATTCTAGCTCTGACACTGAGTCTTAGTTAGCGTTAGAGGCTGATCGAGCCTGATTCGCAGTGACCACTTGCTTGTCATGCGGCTCTGGCCCAGACACTACGTCACGCACTGGTTATGGTTATATGTAAAGATAATCAGCAAATTGTAATGTTAAAGGAAATAGTTGACAATGCGTTAGTGGTTCCGTTGTGGAATAGGAATAAGAAGGTTTTGGGGAAGGGGAATGTGGTGGAAAAAATAAAAGTGAGTGTGTTACTGCCTCCCATGAGGGAGATCAAGGGAGTGCAGCCTTTTGAGTCTTCTTATACTGGAGCTATTGTTGAGCAGATTGATGGCGAGGATGTTGGTATGCCTGTTGAGCCGATTTTGATAAAAGCTGCTTAGTCTTACAATTTCCTGGTGAACCAATGTACCCCGAGTTCCTCGTATATCACTTTGTTGGTATGGAACAGGTGGGCTTTTTAAATAATCCTAGCGCCCCGTTTTGGAACTTTTAAATAATAGAGCAGTTGCAATTGCAGGCAGTGTCCCAGATCGGGATTCCATAGGTCCATATAGGCTTTATTATTGCTTTATAGACTAGAAGCTTGCTCCTCAGCCTGAGTTTTGACCTTCGACCTTGTTTTTTATCCTTTCGTTGAGTTGCGTACTTTTGGTGAGAAGGTGAGGACAGCATTTTAACCTACGGTCAAGGACCAAGCCCAGATACTTAGCTGTAGCGTTGCTTTTAATGGTTGCTTCCTCGAGATGAACTAAGGGACAATCTCCTCTTCTAAGTAAAAAGTCGTTTGAGTGGACTTTTTAGTGTTCACCACAATGTTCCACCTGAATTGCTGAAGCCGCCTATGGGGAGACGTCGCATGCCAGGAATGCCGTGTTGTCGGCATACATAGCCGCCAGCAACTTGCCTTCCACGATGATCGGCATGTCGACTGTATAGAGCATGTAATGGTGCTCCGGCTCTGACTGATTTTATTTGGCATCTTTCTGACAAAGAAGTTCCTTCGCTCAAGGTTCGACATGATAAGGGTGTAGTACGGTGCTAGTAGAGTTGACTTAAGCTTGTGAAGCAGGCCAACATGCCACACCCTGCCGAAGGCTTGCTTTACATCCAGAAAAACGGCCAAACAAAGTAAGTAAGATATAAGAAAAAACTGCATCAAATTAACATGTCAACGATTTAGAAATAAAAAGATTTCCGATGCACAAACAATATTTAATAGTTGGCGGGTTGCAGCTATCTACATATTTGCTTAAAAAAAATAATTCTTCAGTCACAATTTTAGCTTGATAGCTAAGATATATATACCTCATTTACTGCATAATAAACTGCCTGAGCACAAATAGTACCCTTTCACATAATGTACAATATTAAGGGCACAAAAAGCTTAAAAAAAAAATTAAAAAAAAAAACGAATATAGACAAGATTTTAATGGGTTTATGTTCAATTTAATTTATGGAGAAATAATTAGGTTTTTTACGAAGTTTCACGTAGTTACCTGAACAATTTCAAGGGTAATGTCTTCTTTATTGCGGTACAAACTTTTTTGATAAACTAATAATAACTTTTAGCCACATGGTGCGAAGAGTATATAAATTCCTAATGCTAGCAATCGAGAACGCCTGAAGGTATGCAAACGTTTTGCTAAGCACATATGGCACGCAGAGCAAAACAAAAAGTTGGAAATTAGTCGACAAATAAAAACAAAGAAAACGCACCGACCACGTGCTCCGCAACCAGGACAGAACCTTGCCATGTCCCTTTACGAATGCTGCCTCCGCATCGTTTAAAAGTTTTACGAGTGTGAAAAATCATTTTCCATTTTGACAGAAAAAGCATTAAACGAAAGCTAAGCCGTAACAAGTTAGCAGCGATGTTCAATGCTGTGTAGTCAGCGTCTGGAGGAGGTGGTGGAGTGGAGAAACTGGTTCGCCATATGTGGGGAATGCGATAAACTCCGCACGCACTCTGATCAAGCGGTAAACAAGCTGGGCGGGAAGTGGCAACACCACGCAAAACAACGTTAAGGAACTTACATACATAAATATTCTCTTCTCTATCTATAATTTGTTCAAAGACTTCCAAACAATCGAATAAGAAATTTATGTTCACAGGAGCGAAACGATTTTCTTACATTTCTTTCAAGTTTTTATATTTATATTCATTTTATTGCCGCTAAGTCATGCCAAAGATTGAGCAGCGTCTTACGTCGTCCTCATGCCTGAATGCAACGTAACAAGAAGACAGCAAATTTCCACCGCAAATTAAGGAACAAGATTTATACAGACACAAGCACACACAATATATCACATACACACACAACATGTCAAATACACACACAACATGTCACATAAACACATGTCACCACCACAATCTGGTTTAGCTTGCACTGCACTTTTTTTTTTTTTTTTTTGAATTTAACGTTGACCTCTTGCAATACTAAATCAACTTTAAGGGCTACACCAGTCAACAAAAATTTAGTATTAAATAAGTATTGTACCTAAAACCCTTATCACATCATCAGAGCATTTTTTTTTTTTTTTTTTTTTGCAAAACTATTGTATACTTCTTCTAAAAAAACACCTAATGATGCAGCTGCACTCCAAATATTATGCTGTAAATAATTGACGAAGTGGTTTCAAAAAATTTGTGCATGACACAAAATAAACACCTTTATTTATAATGCTTATGATATTCGATTAAGGGCCATTTTCACGCCTTACCTACATATATCTTTATAGCTCATTTTTTTCACGCTATATTCTACTTTTTAATGTCACGACTGTTATTTATATATATAAACGTATTGCCTAGTTCGACCAACCAATATATATATTTCAAAGATTGCTGCCAACTTGACTTCTCAATTTCGATAACAAACCATAGCAAGAAAACAAACAAAATATTAAATTATTTATTAACATTTGGAATGGAAACGTGCATATTATATTCATGGATTGGCTCCTTTTTTTTACTGCGGCGACGCTTACTCTCATCCAATTTTTTTCTTCTAATTTATACTTTTTATGCGCATACATTTGTGCAAATTAATGGACTGCCTCTTCAGAATTTTGCAGCTGACTGATTAATAAGACAAAAGTAACCAATTTTCAACGATAACAGAGAAAATATCGATTTATTCTATAGGGCTGGCTACCCGAAACCTATTTATTACAATTGTGAAGTTGTGAAAAACACTACTCCATATTATTCCCCCAAAAGCATATCTGGGAAACTCGCAATTCTCTAATGATTTTCTAAGTTGTGAAAATGGTCCTAAGAGGTATGTATTCAGGGTGTCTCAAAAGAAAGTTTACATTTAAAAAATCGATATAAAAAAAGTAAGTAGTTTATTGAAAAAATGTTTATTACATATTAAAATACACACTTTGGGAATTTATTTCTTTAAAATGATATTGTCCAAATGTAAACCGTTGCGTTCACGGCATTCATTTAATCGAGCACTAAAACTTCCTATGATGGCTCGGCAGGTATTCTCCGTGATGGCTGCCATTTCGTGACGGATATTTGCTTTTAATTGTGCCAGGGAAGTCGGTTTGTTGCCGTAAACTTTAGATTTGACGAACCCCACAGGAAAAAGTCCATAGGGGTTAAATCGGGACTTCGTGGAGGTCAATTTATGTCACCTCTCCTGGAGATCAATTTGCCAGGAAAAATTCCATGAACTCGTGGTAGAGACCTGTTGGAGGTATGTGAAGTTGCTCCGTTCTGCTGGAACCATGTTCTATGCACGTGTAAAGCAACAGCACGCATCAGAATCGAAAGGTCCGGGTTGTCACGAACAGACTGAGTAACACGTTTTCGAACGTTCTCGAAGACCTTGGACGCCCGGATTTTGATTTTTCCAGCGTTGAACCAGTCTCTTCAAACTTCTCGACCCATTTTCCAATGAGTCGAGGGCTTGGCGTATCATTTAAATGACGAACATGTCGAATACTGCAGAATTTTCTACGCGCTACAGTCGCGAATTACCGTTTTTGTAAAACTCTCGTACGCACAACGCACGGTCCGCTCCCGAGAAACGCTCCATAGCGACTAAATTCCCAAAAGCTTGGCTACCAATTGACCCCTCGGAATTCACGCAATCAGCAAATCAAATATGAACTATCTTGTGAGACACCCTGTATTTGTAATAGAATTTTTTAGTTGTTATTTAAATTTAAAAATAACCGCCTATTTATGATAGTCTTTCTATACCATTCACACATATGTAGCGTGAAATGGTATCATCAGTTTGGCAGAAAGTTTGTAACGCAATTAAACAGGCATCGTAAAACCTCCAAAGGGGCATGATTTGTGGACGAAGAAACCGTCGAAAAGTCTTGCACAGAAAATGAAATTTCAAGCTATGGAGGAAATATTTTATACTAATTGATCTCTAAACACCGCTGCAACACGATTTGGTGAGAGCTATAAAACACTCTAGTTAGTATATACATATAATAATATAATATAATAATATTCTAGGGGATTTTATGCAACGGTTGCTTTCTCTGTTTGTAATTGTTATGATAGGTGAAATAGCAATAACAACGAACGCATAAACTCAATAGTATACAATATTATTTCTAGATTGCGGTCGATTGAATCGACCGCAGACCATACAAACTAGTGTGTATACGATACATCTTGGAAGTTTAACTAATACATTATATCCTTCAACTCTGTGTGTGGTTATATGGTTACATTACTTAATTATTGTAGAAACACTATAATATTCTTTAAAAAATTCGAAAAAGTTTCTTCAATTCAGATTCTACGCTATATACAATTAACGAGGCCATATTCCATGTGCATATGTATATTGTTTCAAAGAGAATGGCAAACTACTTTTCAAAATGCAATAAGTACATACATATAGAACCACTCCTGTCGATTGGTATTACTCCCGCGACGCTGCGATCCTTACAGCCTAAATGGCGCGTACTTTATTTAAAACTTGAGGGGTAAAACTTTCAAGGAAACAATAAAAAATGGTTTTGACCGAAAAAAAAATTTTGGTATTTGAGCTTTTTCAGTTACATATTCTAAAGTATGCTTAAGCTCGATTTCTATATGGTTAGCTTTCAGAATCATAGACAAATTGGTAGATCCAAGTATTGCCTGTTGCCTATTTTCTAACGACACCTCATGCATATTTTTAAAGTATGTTACTATCGATCACTGTGAAGCTTTCTGGCTATTTATCATTTAGAAAAAATTAGCGGTACCCAGAAAAGTATATCGAGAATAATTAAATAAAAAAAAAGTATTGTAAAAGTACTTAGTATTTTTTAAAAGTAATAAGCATTAAATACATACAATTCTAAATTTTAAATAGCATTCCTCTGGCAATTCATATGGTCTGATCTATGCGTACAATTATTATTGAAACTCAATTTATGTCGCCTTGTGCATATATTTTGGTTGTTGTTGTTATTTCAGACGCATTCAGTTTTGAATAAGCTCAACACGCCCATAAGCTCCCATTAGCAAATGACATTTATCTGTAAATTAATGCGGCGTGCATGCATAAATAAACGCAACAAACCAGATGAAATAAATGTTTGGAAATGCAATGCACGCCCAAAAGTATGCCACAACAATTTTAATGCATAAATTCATTTTGGCTGGTTAATGTTTGAACTCACACACACATACGCACATGCACACATACAAGCTGTGAGAACACATTATAGATTAAGTAATACCAACGTTCATTTACTCTTCACACATGTATCGAAAATAATACAATATTTTTTTTTTTTTATTTTTATTATTAATTTACAATCTATCAATAAGACAATAAGTAAATTAGTTGAAAGTTCATAATATAACAGAAATAGCTGTACTCCAGTGAGAACAGCTATTATATTCAAAATTCTATAATTAAGAGTTTATTTACAATATATACAAAATTTAATCTCTAAAAGGTAAATCTAACACAGGATTTCTTTTAAGTCTTCGAGTTGTATCGCTATTATCTAGTAGGCCTATTGCCAAAACATTTAAATGATCATGTAGTCTCTCAACATACCTTGTGCTTATTCTACGTATTTCATCTTTAATGTATGGAATATTTAAATCTTTGTGAATTTGGTCATTAGCCACAAACCAGGGGGCGTCAACAATAAGTCTAAGCGTTTTGATATCGTTGAAGAATTTCAATATTTGATTGGCTTGCAGTTCCCCATAATTGGATAGCATATGTCCACACAGGCTTTAAAATAGCCTTGTAAAGCCGAACTTTGTTCTCTAAACTAAGCTGCGATTTTCTCCCAAGCAGCCAATATATTGTTTTTGTTTTTATGTTGAGTTTCTTTGTCTTGCCTTTAATATGACTTTTCCAAGTTACTCTCCTATTTATATCGAGTCCAAGATAATTTCCGGAGTCACTATGAGGAATTTGTGAATTATTTAAAAATACTGACGGACAATCTCCTCTTCTCAGAGCAAATGTGACATGTTTCGACTTCTCAGTATTAACCTTTATTTTCCATTTCTTAAGCCATCGCTCTATTTCAACTATTTCATTTTGAATATCTTGAGATACTTCTGCCGCAGTGTCTTTAGATGCAATTATAGCTGTATCATCAGCTTAAGTGGCTACTTGAACATCACTGACAACAGGAAGATCGGCAGTGAATATTGTGTAAGGGACAGGTCCCAGAACACTGCCCTGTGAAACACCAGCATGGATACTATATAGTTTGGATGTTTTTCCTTCCATTTGAACATAAAATTGTCGATTGCTTAGATACGATTTCAATAAGAGGAAAATGGAGCAGGAAGCAGTTTTTTCATTTTATATAACATGCCTGGATGCCAGACTCGGTCAAATGCTTGTTGTATATCAAGAAATACTGCCGCAGAATACAGTTTCTTCTCGAATCCACTTGTAATTATATCCACTATACGATGACATTGCTCTGGAGTCCCATGACCTTTCCTAAACCCAAACTGATGTTCCGGTATTATATTGTATTCATCCAAAATTGGTAACAATCTACTCATAAGTATTCTTTCGAATACTTTGGAGAATGTCACCAGCAAGCTAATAGGACGATAGGACGAGAGAATATTTTCAGGCTTGTTTGGTTTTGGAATCATTATCACCTCCGCACATTTCCATTGTGTAGGAAAGTGATCCAGCCTCAAAATCGCATTGTAAATTAGTGCTAAAAAATTAATACACTTTTGAGAGAGCATTTTCGTAACTCTTCCGTCTATTTTATCATAGCCTGGTTACCTTTTTTGATTCAGTTTTGCGAATTCTTCTTTGATTTCAGACACAGTAGTTCTACGAATTGGCATGCACATTTGGCAAGGTACATCCAGAAACTCTATTATTTTAGTATCTTCAGGCGCAAGATTTGAATTTGGTTAAAAAAGGTTGAGTGTAAATGTTGTGCAAATGCCCCAACCTTAGCTTTGGTGGTTTTACACCATTCTCCATTATGATTAAGTATAGAAACATTTCGTTTTGCAGGTCGTTTTAAATATTTGGTAGCTCTCCATAGGCTGAATTCATAGTCTTTCGTGTTAGGATCCAGACTTTTGAAAAACTCTGCAGTTGCTTCATTTCTTACTTCGTGCAAGCGTTTTTTAAGTTGGAATGATGCTGTATTGTACCTAGTTTTATCTGCTGGACATCTACTGGTTTGCCAATTTTTCCGAAGCTTTCGCTTATTATTTATAAGGTTCCTAAGCTCAGCTGATATAAAAACAGTATTCGCTATAGAACTTTTGGCTGGTGCAGTACACAACAGACCTGCTTCATGTATAATGTTTGTAAATGATTCCACAGCCGTATCCACTTCTAAACCAGTTTTGAGAGATATATTAGTATTTAGTTTCGCATCTATCCAATCTTGAAATGCTAAAATATCTGTCCTAGATGTGACAATTTTATATTTATTTGATAGTGCTGGAAGAGCAGTGCCATATGTAATTATAATTGGCGAATGGTCTGAACTTAGGTCATAGTTGTCCGAAATTTCCAGATGATGTCGTGGTATTCCAAAATAAACTGCAAAATCCAAAAGATCCGGTATTTTGCGGGGGTCTGATGGCCAATACGTTGATTTTCCCGTAGACAGTGTTGAAAAATTTTTGGTATTTATACATTTATATAGCTCCTTTCCTTTGGGATTTGCTAACCTTGATCCCCACCAAGGGTGTTTGGCATTATAATCTCCACCAACAATAAATTTACAACCAAGTTTTTTGAAAAAGTTACAGTAATCTTGTTCTTTAAAACAAAATCGTGGTGGAAAATACACTGCACAAACTGTAATATCAAATGACACGCATTCAACATTAATGCAAGCACACACAGTCACTTTTGAAAATTCAAGCACATGTGCGTCTATTGCTGTCCAATAACGCATATTTTGCTTATTGACAAAGCCATAAATGAGCTTTATCGCTGTAGATGATTTTTCGATTAAATTCAGGATATTATACAAACTTTAAATGATCAAGAGACAAGAGACAGTTCTTGAATTAGTTTGATCTTATAAGGCCAAAATCTTTATGCAAAATTCGCCACAATGTGGTTTTAGAGATTTCCAATTCGTGTGAACGGCGTGTAATCGATAAATTTGGCTCTTGAACTGGATTTTAAACTAAAGCACTTACGGATACGATATTTTCGGTACTTCAATCTGAGTGTCGTCTCACTGCCACAGTAATATTCAATAGTGAATATGTTTGCTCGAATTTATCCACTATAGTACGCACATCCTGTCTGTTGGAACGATAATTACGACCGAAAATTGGAGTAAGCGCAACCATCGGTAGTAATTTTAAATAATTTTTCTTCATAAGATTGTAAGTGGTGAAATTGATTCACCATATTTGCTTCAATTTTTGTTTCTAAACGCTCCCTCTCGCTTTACTCGTTATTATGTGA
The DNA here is from genome assembly GCA_035044765.1 of Leucophenga montana. Lineage (NCBI taxonomy): Eukaryota > Metazoa > Arthropoda > Insecta > Diptera > Drosophilidae > Leucophenga > Leucophenga montana. Next base: position 120,131 of record JAWNNQ010001905.1, on the reverse strand, counting down.
CTTTGAGGTTCTCTTTTTGCACAACAAATTATGCCTGACATGATTCACTTCGGTTCCTTTGCTATATCTATAATAAATTCTCTCATTTACCATTCTCTTTTGATTCTTCTTCAAACCTTATAAAAAAGCTATCCTTAACTCTGAACTACAATAAATTGTAATTTCATTTTCTTTTATCTTTTGATTTGTAATTACGACTGCTTGCGTCCACTTCCACGGCTATGAGACAAGGCACAGTCGGTCAACCTGGCGACCATACAAAAATCATCCATCGGGTCTGAGTGGTCTTAACTTTCTACTATCTATTTAGTGTTTAAGTACTGGGTGTCTCAAAAGAAAGTTCACATCTGATTTGCTGATTGCGTGAACGCAACTATTCCGAGAGGCGCAGGGGGTATGTCAATCGGTAGCCTAGCTTTTGGGAATTTAGTCGCTATGGATCGTTTCTCGGGAGCGGACCGTGCGTTGTGCGTACGTGAGTTTTACAAAAACGCGACTGTAGCGCTTAGAAAATTCTGCAGTATTCGACATGTTCGTCATTTAAATGATGCGCCAAGCTCTCGACTCATTGAAACATGGGTCGAGAAGTTTGAAGAGACCGGTTCAACGCTGGAAAAATCGAAATCCGGGTGTCCAATGCCTTCGAGAACGTTCGAAAACGTGTTACTCAGTCTGTTCGTGACAACCCGGACCTTTTGATTCGGAAGCGTGTTGTTGCTTTAAACGTGCATAGATCATCATTGTTCCGCATTTTACACAAATATTTAAAGCTGCACCCCTACAAAATTCAGTTGGTGCAATAATTAAAGCCTCAGGATGCTGGACAGAGGCTTGAATTCATAAACCAGATAATTGAGCGCTTTCCAACGTTTACCAACATCTTGTTTTCGGATGAAGCTCATTTCCATCTTAATGGACATGTAAACAAGCAAAATAGCCGCTACTGGAGTGCAACCAATCCCCCCCCCCCCACATTCGCCTAAAGTGACCGTATGGGCTGCGATGTCGGCGCGAGGAATTATCGGCCCTTACTTTTTTGAAGATGAAAGGGGACGCACAGTTACAATGAATTCAGAAAGTTATGTGGAGATGTTAGAAGACTTCTTCGTGCCTGAACTGCAAAACTTTCCTGGTTATAACCAAATAACATGGTTCCAGCAGGACGGAGCAACTTCACACACCTCCAACAGGTCCCCACCACGAGTTCATGAAATTTTTACTGGCAAATTGATTGAGGAGAGATGACATAAATTGGCCTCCACGAAATCCCGATTTAACCCCTATGGACTTTTTCCTGTGTGGTTACGTCAAATCTAAAGTTTACGGCAACAAACCGGCTTCCCTGGCACAATTAAAAGAAAATATCGGTTACGAAATGGCAGCCATCACGGAGAATACCTGCCGATCTGTCTTATGAAATTTTAGTGCTCGATTAAATTAATGCCGTGAACGCAATGGTTTACATTTGGACAATATCATTTCTAAGAAATAAATTCCTAAAGTGCAATAAACATTTTTTTCAATAAACTACTTACTTTTTTTTATTTCTTATTTCCAAGCTACTGTGCTTTTTTATTTCGGATTTGCTAGTTAGCGTGATCAAAAAGTTGAGTTACTCTATATGTGAAGAGTCTCTTTATAAGAAGCCACCATGTCAATTTTTAAGGTGATATTGACAGCAATGGGCCACACTGAGATGGGTTTGCCTCACTTCCGTGAGCTACCGTCTACATTGAAAAGCTGATTGGAAATTAAATCCTACTTGCAACTCACAAAACTCCTGATATCAATTTTGTGACGATATACTTATATTTAGCATTTCTATAGTTGGAATCGATTGTAATATGTAATTGAGCGTTAAATTTTGCTAAACTATAATATACAGCTCTTTTCCTAAGACATCAATTTATTTCTCTACTCAAGAATATTCTTGAAAATTCACCACTACATCGCAACATGACAAACGCTTCATTACATATTACAATCGATTCCAACCATACAAATGAAAAATATAACTATATCGTCACAAAATTTATATCAGTAGTGAGTTGCAAGTAGGCTTTCGTTACTTGATTTTTACCTCGTCAAGAGGTTTTTTTTATTTGATATCAGTCATTTTAATAGAGAATATAAATAAAGTGCTTGGATAGAACTTTATATGAAACCTATACCTTGCTTAAGGCTTCTTTTATGTACCATCGATTTGTGTGGGACTATATTTTTCAGTGATCCGTTCTGATGCGGGACATTTCAATAGAATTGAAAAACAATTACAATAAATTTATTTCAAAATAAAAACATAAAATTTTCATTTTAAAATATTATTTTCATACACTTTATCTGTAGATTGAAAAGGAGAGCTGCATCGAAGAGTGATAACGGGTAAGGGGCTAATTCATACTCGAAAAATTTTTCGATTTCATCCTCGAACGTCTTTGTAATACTTTGTAAATAATAATACAGGGTATATAGGTATCTCTTCTTCGTGAACTTTCACGGTGCTACTCTCAGCTAAAAAGGGAGTACTTTTTCAGAGCGTTTTATTTTAATATTATTGGATGTTTGACCTGTCTTTTTAGACATGGAAGCAATCCCAACTTTACAAGCTTTATGGCAATTAATCTTATTATCACCGACGACTCCAGTAGCAATAGATAAGATTTTGTTAATTTCGGGAAAAGGATCATGTGATGAAAACCACTCAAGAAGTTTTTTAATATCTTTAGCATCTTTTTTTGCTCGCGAATCACTACATGCTGATCTGTTGTGTCCATTCGAACATTAGCAAGAACTTTCAATCCATCACACACATGCATTCCATAAACCCATTTGCTTATTACACTTTCTTTCGTACTTCTTCCTCGAGAAATACCTCCATCTGTCGTCATCGATTTCATCATTGATTGTTCGATTATTATGTCCGTTGAACGTCGAACAGTGAGAAATCCTTCTGTGAACCTTTGATAAACACTAGGAATAATTACTTCCTCTAAGTGAATAAGTGCGCTGACTTAGCATAAGGTAAATGCCCTGATGCATGGAAGTAAGGAAGCATTTCTTTAACGCTGTTCAATTGAGCTTGCCAATCTCCCATAGGTTCAGCTCTTGATAAACTCCTTTGCAATGGACACCATCCGAAAATATTGTACCCGACAAATCGTATCTGCTGCACCTGAAGGGTCTGAATTATTGAAGATTATAGTAAGACTGGGAGGATTTCATTTACTTAAGTCATTTTTCGGAGCAATAGGTTATATAATGCAAGGAAGAGGTTTAAATGATTTATGCACCTAAGACTTTAAAAAAAATGCTTAATGGCCATGCTCACACATTACGTCAGCTCACTTTAGCATTAAGAATATTAAAAGAAAATGACGTAATGGATGCAAATCTTATTATTACTGTTGAAAATATTCTAAATAAAACTCTTTCATACTATGATATTGAAGATGATGAGGAAATATCTGGACAATTACTTGATCAGTTCAATCAAAAATTAATGGAATATCAGAAATGAGGACCAACTGCAAAATTATGGGTACAATATTTTCGGATGGTCTCCATTGCAAAGGAGTTTATAAGAGCTGAACATGTGTATATCATGTAGACCGTGACTCCTTCAACTTTTAGACTCGCGATATATCAGGAATGGTGATTCTTAGAAAAAAAAAAACGTATTAGCACCATTTTTGTAGATAATTTTAACATCTATAATTTTTGTCTGGGCTACTTTTTTGATAAAACTTACTGATTTCGAAGAAAAAAAATCAAAAAGCCAAAAATTTTGACCTTTGACCGCCAATAACTTTTTTAGCATACATGGGATCGATGGTGACTTTTGACACTTTATTTCTAATGGTGTACCCAAGGTCTCCACCAAAGTTTAGCTCTGCCGGAATTTTTGTTATTTTAAATGTCTATTTTGACCGGACTATGGCGATTTGTACTCATACATACTCCTATATATAGTATATGTTATTTCTTGCATTCTTATGTATGTAGCATACATAAGAATACATACGAAAAAAATCCAAAAATAAAAGTGTATAAGAGTATAACAGGTTTATGTCAACGCTACGTATAACAGATGTAACAGCCAGTACGTGTATGACGCATTAGAAAAAATAACTATGTAATTTTGCACACTCTGATATTTGCGGAAAAAGTATAATATTTAAAAATTAGCCCAATCTCGCACAGTATTATCACTCCAAATATGATGCACGAAAATTTGGTTTCAATTTTCGGCAAAATCGCAAAATGTACTTTCCAAAATTTATTTTGACCTACATATTTTTAAGTAAGTATTGTACAGCACCATGTTACCATTCATTGAAAGGTATTCAAAAGATGTTTCCAACGAGCTATTACACGTTGAAAAACGCTAAGCCGTTTGGCCACAGTAACCAATTGAAATTTAAGCTTTTTCTGAGCTTTTCCCGCCAAAATCCGGCATTTTGAAAAAAGTTGTAGAATAAAAGTTTCTTAGTTTTTTGGTGTACTAACATCCTGTATCAATAAAATTTTGGTTTTCTAAAGGATTCAAATAACAAACAAATTATTTCATTAACACGTCAAAAATTTCCAAAATTTATAACTTTTGAGTGGGCTTGTTGGGCTCGTCTCGGCGTCAAGAATGAATAAAAAATAACTTTGGGGTGACAGCCCCCCATGAGCCCCAATACCGTTAAGGGTGGATATTTTTCCACCCCAATATTTCGGACTGGGGTGATCCGATATTATGTGTTTTAACATTATCTAAAAGTATGTTTCAAAACCTTTTTAATGCTATGTAACACGATTTGATTTCGATTGGACTTACCTGTAAAAACTTCGATATTGCGCATATAATATAGAGCTCGTGCTGCTGCCAGGCTGAGGTGGGCTTTCGTCACTTGCGTGGACTACCTTCCACAGTGATAGGTATATTTTAATTACTTTCTAGATTTTATAATTTGTTTTTTTTTTTTTTTGATTTGCATTAAGTGTTTATATATTTCATTAAAATTTGTCGTTTTGCTATTTTCGGAACGATTTTGAATTCACTTGACATTGAGAATATGAATTTCATAGTGTTATTGATTTAAAAATTTAAATCTTTAGTTTAAGCTTTTCACATTTTTAAATGTAGAAATGTAACATATATAATTCAAGAATTTACATAAAGTAAAATATAATACAAGGTGTCTCAAAAGAAAGTTCACATTTCAAAAATCGATAATAAAAAAAGTAAGTAGTTTATTGAAAAAATGTTTATTACATATTAAAATACACACTTTGGGAATTAATTTCTTAAAAATGATATTGTCCAAATGTAAACCGTTGCGTTCACGGCATTCATTTAATCGAGCACTAAAATGTCCTTTGCCGGCTCGGCAGGTATTCTCCGTGATGGCTGCCATTTCGTAACCGATATTTTCTTTTAATTGTGCCAGGGAAGCCGGTTTGTTGCCGTAAACTTTAGATTTGACGTAACCCTACAGGAAAAAGTCCATAGCGGTTAAATCGGGACTTCGTGGAGGCCAATTTATGTCACCTCTCCTGGAGATTAATTTGCCAGGAAAAATGTCATGAACTCGTGGTAGAGACCTGTTGGACGTGTGTGAAGTTGCTCCGTCCTGCTGGAACCATGTTATTTGGTTATAGCCAGGAAAGTTTTGCAGTTCAGGCACGAAGAAGTCGTCTAACATCTCCACATAACGCTCTGAATTCACTGTAACTGTGCGTCCCCTTTCATCTTCAAAAAAGTAAGGGCCGATAATTCCTCGCGCCGACATCGCAGCCCATACGGTCACTTTAGGCGAATGTAGGGGGATTGGTTGCACTCCAGTAGCGGTAATTTGGCTTGTTTACATGTCCATTAAGATGGAAATGAGCTTCATCCGAAAACAAGATGTTGGTAAACGTTGGAAAGCGCTCAATTATCTGGTTTATGAATTCAAGCCTCTGCCTTTAATTATTGCACCAACTGAATTTTGTAGGGGTGCAGCTTTAAATTCCCAAAAGCTAGGCTACCGATTGACATACCACCCCCCCCCCCCCCGTGCTTCTCGGAATAGTTTCGTTCACGCAATCAGCAAATCAAATGTGAACTTTCTTTTGAGACACCCATTATAATAAGTGAAAACATTACATAAGAAAGGAAAAGTTATTTTATTTGCTTATATTTAATAAAAAAAAAGAAAAATATTCCATATGATCAAATATTTGAGGCTACGATTATTTATTATTTTTATTATAATTTAATATTTGGTGTAGCCTCATTTTGCCTTCAAAACTGCGTTTATGCGTCTTGGATGCTGTCTATGAGGTTCTGGCACTTATTTGGTTTCATGTTTTGCCAGGTGTCCTGAACTACAGCCCACAGTTCGTACATTGCTGAGTGAAGGTCTGTCTTATTGATTCAATTCTCAACCCAAAGATGTTCAATAGGGTTTAAGTCTGGTGATTATGGGGGCCAATCTAGGACATGAAAACTGTTACCGACAACCACTCCTTTACCTTTCTGGACGTGTGCTTAGGGTCGTTATCATGTTGGAAAATAACGTCAGAAAGCTGTTTTTATCACATTTGAAGACTTCCCTTCAAACCATGATCCAAAATGGACACGTATTGATCGGCATCCATACGCCCATGGACCCTGACAATTTTGTGGTCATACAGCCCCAGATCATTAGGGATCCTCTGCCGAATTTGACAGTAGGCTTGACGTGGAGCTCAACCAACGGTTCTCCCTTTCTTTTCCACACCCATTGTCGTCCGTCCGAATTCATTTTGTTAATCTTTGTTTCGTCGGACCAAATAACTTTTTTCCAATCCTCAGCCGTGAAATTTTTGTATTTTTTAGTAAAGCTTAATCGAAGCATTTTATGGTGCTGTGTTAAAAGAGGCTTTTTGATCTTAGCACGTTCATGAAAGTTGCTTTTCCGTAAAATTTTGCGGACGGCTTCAGTCGTTGCCTCTATTCCATCACTTTGCCTTAGTTCTCTGTTTATTTGTGCTGCTGTATCATGCACGATCATTCAAATTTCTCGAATAATACACCTTTGGACTGATGGAATCAATATCATCGATCATTTTATTCCGAATTTTGGACATCAAACGAACAGAAACGCCAAGCCTTTGTGAAATTTTACGATGTGTGCATTTTAATTTGATATGTCGCTCAATTTCACTAACAAGATATTGCGATGCTCTCGGCATCTGGTCAAAACATGAAAAGTCCATTATATTGACAAAATAATTGATTCGCAATTGATTTTATAATCAACAAACCTTTGAAAAGTGTCCACTTCATAAAACAGTTAACCAAAACCTTAAATTTAAACAGAAAAGTGCTAAATTAAAGAAACTCGTGCGCCGAATGCTCCAACTTATTCGGTTGAACTTTATTTACTTTCAAAGCTAAGGATACCTTTCCAACAAAAGCAATTCCAATTTATTTGCAATTTGTTGTTGCATTTTTAGAGATAATGAGCTTTTGGCAAAAGCTCTCACTAAGAGAAGCTGCACCAAAATAAAAAGCTTTCTTACAAAGCGTGATCAAAAAGTTGAGTCACTGGTGTGATCCCCCACTTTTTGAGGTAGCCCATACAAAATCACTGCTCACTTTGTTTGCATTTGTATGAAAAACTTATTCAGTTAAGTCAATTTTAGCTTAAAATTCGATATGGTGGCTTCTTATGGATGATCGCTTCACACACATTGAATTTGTTTCATGAGCAACAATTTTCCGGCGTACAAGCCTAACCGAAAGTTCATCTTTCGCCTGTAGGTTTTTGTGTATATTTTAGGCGCGTCTCTTGTAGGGCAACCAATGCATTAAATTGTATGTAATTTTATGTAATAGTGCATGCATTTTTCTACGTTTATACTTTTACCAAACGTGATATGTACCATTAAAAAGGTCTTACTTTCAGAAAATGTTTAAAAATATAATATCGGATCACCCCAGTACGAAATATATGGGGGTTGAAAAATAAACACCCTTAGCAGTATTGGGGCTTTTTTTATTTTTGACGCCGAGACGAGTGCAATGAGCCCAAGATCATAAAAATCGGTCAAGTTATGAGCGGATTTTGTCGGGAAAAGCTCAAGAAAAGCTCAAGAAAAGCTTTGATTTCCATTGATTACTGTGGCCAAACCTTTACCTTTCAAATAAATGTTAGCATTGTACTGTACAATTCCTACTTAGAAAAAATATAGGTCAAAATAAATTTTGAAAAGTACATTTTGCGATTTTGCCGAAAATTGAAACCAAATTTTCGTGCTCACATTGCCAGCGACTGGCGCCGGCGCACACTAAACTACACAGACTGGTGTCCTTTACTACGTGCGGCCTTGACCGATATACGGTTGTAGAGTCACCTAAGTAAATTAAGTTTTTAATAAGTGAACTAATCGCATCACCTTATATTGGAGATATACCGATACACCGTCTTTCGGAAAGACATTTTTCGGATTTGAGAGCTCGCTTTAAACTGATAAAATTGTATTATATATCGCTGCTTAGATTCGGGAGATCTAGCTGCTTTAAATTCTCGTGTTTGATACAAAATCTCAAAAGTAGGCGGTGCATTTGTTTGAGTGCTGCCCGTAAAGAGAGTGTGGCACATGTATATGGATTCTCTGTCCAAAAATAATCCTTTACAACGGATTTCACTCACAAATCTCAAAAATTTGTAAGTTTTGTAGTTTTTCTTTATTATTTTTCAATGACTTGTGCGAATATGATATTCATATGTACAGAACGTATCTGTATTTTCAATTCTATATATATTCATCAACAGCATTACGAGGCGAATTGTTCCAGCAATATCCGTCTGTCTGTGTATATGAGTCTGCCCTGTGCCTGGTATATATATATATGCTTCTTATTCCATCAATGTTCGGGATAAAATGAGAATAATTACTAGTAAAAATAGACGTGGTGTGGCCATTAGAAGTTATAGTTTTCTTTCAAAAACACTTCATTTCATTGTATTAAAATAATAAATAATTTGAAATGAAATATGAAAAGTCAATCTGATTAAGCAATCAAGTTACTCCCTACTCTATATTCAATTCACATCCGCCAAAAATAAAATATACAAATATATTTCACGTTATTGAAAATCATTAAGTCTAAGCAACATTTCTAAAAATAAAAACAAGAAAAAACGTTAACTTCGGTTGAACCTACTGTCCACTAAATAGCATTTCAACCTAATATTGACTTTAATAAACAAGTCTTACGTACAAAACCCAAAAGTGGGTAGTAGGTTTGTATGAGGGCTAACCCAAAAGTGAGCGGGTTAGCCAAATCAAAAAAAAAAAATTATTTGGCCCGTGGACGCCCATATGAAGCGAAGCGTCTATCCATTTTAAAGTGACTATTGATGGTAATAATAAAATCCTTCATACACAAACACAAAAAAGGTTGCATTCCCTAAGAACGGAGCGGAACGCGTGGCCTATCTATTTCATAAACTCGATCAGCGTATTCTTTTTTAATGCAGCTGGTCTCTAAGTGTTGCGTGGACGACGTTGGCTGCCTTAACTTTGGGGATTTAATTCAATGACTCCTCTTACAATTTTATCTCGTGGTCTACGAAGATCATCGCCTATTCATGTTCATTTCCGTCGTCGAATCTCTAACTTTAGAGGTAGTCAATTTGAGAGAACTATCAAATTGCCATTCGAGATATGGATATTCGATAATGGACCAGAAAAAGTCAAATATTTGTCTATGACAACGATAGACGAATGTCTGAGGTTTTCTGTAGGTCAGCTGTGTTACACTTCAATTGGTGCAGAAAGAGCAAAAGAGCACTAAAGCTTCGGTTTCACCCTTCCATTTCTAGTTTCAATTGCTTTTCGAATATATTTTTGCATAAAATATAATATTGTTGCTGCTATTACTGCAATAAATTTAAGCAAACTCCCCGACACTCATCTCGACTGTCGCTCCGTGCAACGCAAATTAAATCGGGACGAAAATTTATGCAAGAATTCAAGCCACTCTCTTCTTACTTATTTTTATGTATTATGCATCTAATGTGAAATTACAATTTGTCCATTTAATATGTAATTTTAGCCAAACATTCAGAAGGACGGTCAGGTGCAACATTTCGCATTTACATCTATAGCAAAGTATATTCATACAGAACTACTTATTTAATTTAAAGTTAAACACATCAATGAGCAACTGATACTCGTATGTCTGATACTCGTATTATCTATTTACCTTCAAAATTTTACCCTACAATTTTTTGTTACTTTTAATTATTAATATCAACTTGAAAATTGATATGTTGGCTTCTTATGGATGGAAACTTTGCATACATACATATGAGTGGGTCTTTTTTGTTAAACTAACCACTTAAAACACGTAATGAAGCCTTCAAATAATTACTTTAGCATTCAAAGTCTTAATAGTAATTATACGCTGGATAGAAAATATTTATAAGCAGGGTATTTTGCGTGTCTTAAACTATCAAATTATATGTAATATAGCGATAGAAGCATCGGATACCCCATAAAGTAAATATGGGACTATATATGGGTATATATAAGTGAACTCTCGCAATCAACTGGTCAAGACGATTTTTCGGTCCGTCTATATCTCTGTCGGAGAGAAAATTTATCTGAGCTAGAGAAGACCTCAAGAAATTAAACTCACGCGTTATAGACTCTCTACGTCTCGTACTGTTGCAAGTGTATCTTAAAATTTCATAACTTGGAACCGTTCTACCTCAGCTGTAAACAAAAACAATGAATACACTACGTAATTTTTTTTTTTTCTTTTAATATTTGTTATAAATTTATAGTATGTCATGACTTGTCCCACAAATTTAGCCTACTTTGTAAAATAGTTTGTAGACAAAAAAATTTGGAGGCAACAGCTCACGAGCTGTTTACCAGCAAACTATTTATGAGCTGCTCATTAGCTGCTAGCGATCTCATTACCAACTGTGAGTACTTTATATTGTAATGATATTTGTAGGCATATCCGCTTCTCTGTATCGTACAACCGTATCTTTGTAAGAAACACTTCATCCGTTGCAGAAGCACAATGATTGCGACTAATTATGACCCCTCAATGGCAGTTTCTTGAACCATTTTAAGTCAATGGCAGTTTAATATCGATTTGGTGGCACCCAACATTTTAAGGAAACACATGGGGTTGTCAAAATTTGTTTTATAATGTAATTTTCTTAGTTTTAAAATAATACACAAAACCATCATAGAGAATCGTAAATAGTCGCAATCATTATGTGTGCTCCTTGGAGAAATCTTACAAGTAGAGGATGAAAGATAATTTTTATTTTTATTTATCACTGTGACCGGTTGTTGTTGTTGTAACAGCTTCGTGTGAGCTGCATCAGGAAATATATATACACAATTTATTATATATGAATGAATGTCGTAGTGCAAAGCAATTTGTGAATGTAAGAGAAAGATAGACCGAAATGCAACCTCAGGTGTCAAGGTCTAGGAAAAAAAAGCAACATCAACTGGTCGAAACCAGAGGTCTAAAGGGCTCAATTGAGTCGGATGGGACGGGCAATTGAACAAATGAATTGTATCGTGCGGTGATTGATCGCATTCAGGGCAGCAATTAGTATTGCTTATCCCAATTCTTTGCCTGTAGCACTCGAGCATAACGCTCCATCCGGATCTTAACTGTGCAAGTTTCGTCCTGGTGCTACGAGGGAGATGTTTTTCGCTCTCATTAATAGGCGGAGGTCTTCCACCTAATATAATATTGACCCTATAAGAGCGTATAGCTTGTACAGTTGCATCTTTATGCAATTGGGCCCTTCCGGAAGTATACTCATACTCCACTATGTTGCTATCAGTGATAAAGCGATTTATGCTCGACTTATATATCCTGATATCCGATCTTATTCGGGTAGGCGCTGATGTAGTGAGGGTGCCATGGTTCGGATGATCACCTCTGTACGCACCCAACAAGAACTACTTCGAAAGCAACTCCTTATGTTGGTGAACAGGAAGTATCATCGCTTCATTGTGCAAATGATCCTCATGTGGCAGTCCTCAGCGCACTATTCTGACTTCTTTGCAGGCTTTGCCATTGAGTCTTACTCAGGAAAGGGGTCCATACAGGAGCAGCATAATTTAGGACAGAACGTCCAATAGCTTTATAAGTTGTTATTATAGTCTCCTTGTCCTTACCCCAAGAAGATCCGGCAAGCGCTTTCAACACTTTGTTTCTCGACTTAAGACGATTATTTGTCTTGGTGGCATGAGCCGAGATTCTAAGCATTGGGTCAAATGTAGTTCCCAATATTATCGGGTACTGCACAGTAGGAACCCTTAGACCTCCAACAAAGATATCTAGTTCCATCCTCACCTCCTTAGTCCAGGAAGTGAAAATAGAGGCAAATGACTTATGAGTTGAAAGCCCAAGGTTGCGAGCATTGAAAAAATTTAATAAATTGCCCAAATAGATATTAATTCTCGCACAGATATCATCTACATTCACGCCCGAGGATAAACTGTGATCGGTAGTCCACGCAAGTGACGAAAGCCCACTTCTGTGTGGCTGCAGCATGAGCACAATATTTTACGCGTAATGAGCACAATATTTTACGCGTAATAACGAAGTTTATTATTTAAAATGTCTTGAAACGTACATTTAGAAAATGTTAAAACCTATAAAATCGGATCACCACAGTCCAAAATTTAAGGGGTTGAAAATACTTATCTTCTATTTATTCTTGGCATCGAGTTGAATCCAACGAGATCACGATCAAGAATGTGTTTGATCTCGCCCTTTTTTATCGAATTTTGTACTTTTACATGTAATATGTCGTTGTAGAGCTCTTTTAAATACCTTTCAATCAAATTAATAGATGGTGTTGTACAATCACTACTTAAAAATTTAGGTCAAAATGAATTTTGAAAAGTACATTTTGGCCATTTTCCGAAAATTTTGTGCTAATATTTGGAATGATAATACGTTGTGTGATTGGGCAAATTTTGATGGGAACTACAGATTGTGCAATATTAGCTACTTGTCCTAATGCGTCATACTAATGGGTGGTACATCTGTTATTAGAATTTTAGTCAAACATTTGATTATTTTTCTATATTAATATGACTGACATGCTGATTGCAACTCACAAAACTTCTGATATCAAAGTAGTGACGAAACATTTTTGCTTTTAATTTGTATTGTTGGTATTGATTGTACTGATTGTATTTAATCTGTCATCTGTCATTTAGTTTGTTTACAGTAACTTTTTCAGAATTTTTGCGAATTTTCTTAAAAAACTCAATCGCGTAAAGATCGTTGAAGACATCGTAAAACGAGTTGATTCCGAATCCACATTCATAAAACGCATTGATGAGAAACAAGTTATAAAATATAAACCAGTCAACAACCTTCGGAATGGCGGAGTAGTCTGGGTAATGTTTTCTTTGATTATCACGGTGTTGTGCATTCGAAATTCTTGCCAGAAGGTCAGACGGCAAGTAAAGAATATGTTCTGAGCTTTTTGCGGCGTTTGAGAGAGCAAATTCGGCGAAAAAGGCCAAATTTGTGGAAAGAAACTCTTAGATTTTACTTCACGGCAACCATTGTGAACGAATTTCTGACCAAAAACTCTACAAATACAATCAAAGAACCACCGTATTCACCTGACATGGCTCCGGCCGACTTTTTTTCTTTCGAAATTACGACTTCTATACACCAGTTTTCAGTCGATAGAAGACAAAAGAGTATTCGCGGCGAGAACTGAAGTCGAATCTGAAACATGCATTTGAAAAATGATTTGATGATTGGATTATTCGTTGCCATATGTGTTCTTATTTTATTTCATGATGTTTGACAAAGGCCATCATAACATAGGCTTTTGGGATAATGTAATTAAGATGTTCATTGAAACGAAATCCTAAAGAAATCATGACTTCGAAATCTAATATTTCAGTTTTAGCTTGCAGAGTTTTATTGACAATTACGAAAGACGTGACAATCGTTTGCTATAAGTGACATGAAAATACTTATTCAAATTAAAAATAAAAAATTTTTGGTACACCAAGTAGAAACATTATTTAAATCGATTTGCAATGGCATTGCAAATCGATTTAAACGATTTTTCGGACTGCATTGGCAATGCAGTCCGAAAAATCGTTTACAGCTTTGAACATCTTTAAGTTATCCTTTAAGTTATAAAAGATAAATTGAACTACAAAAACAATTTCTTATATCATTAATGGACAAGGTCGCTCAAGGTCGTACATAGGAAAGCGCTCCATTCGGTGTAGTTTAGTGCGCGCCGGCGGCAGTCGATGGCATTCCGGAGATTCTTCAGATCATCATAGACCTGATCTTTCCATCTTAAGCTCGGGCGTCCTCTCTGACGCCGTTCACCAAATAAGTTCAAGTTTCCGTCGTAAACCTTTAGTGCTGGAGCTTCGGGGCTCATCCGGATGAAGTGACCAGCCCATTGCAGCCCCTGGAATTTAATGCTCTGGACTATGTCATCCTCATCATAAAACTCGTAGAGCTTGTGGTTCATACGGGTCCTAAACTCGACGCCAACTCTCAGAGGACCAAAAATACTACGAAAAATCATTATCTCGAACACTTCTAAAGATGCTGTATCCGTTTATGTCAGTGTCAATGCTTCTGCGCCATACAGCAGGATATCCAGTGATTAGTAAATCTGCTCATAAATTGATTAATGTAGATTAAAATGATATGCGAATTAAACATTATCTAAAGATTAATACGCAGAAAATAGTACAAATAGTTTACCAAAACGCTTTGCTAGGAGTATATATAGGGTGTCCCAACAAAAATGCACCATGTATTTTGGTCTGAAAATTGTTGCTCCAATTAATCGATTGTTTCATGCGTGGTGTGACAGGTGGCGCCGTTCTGCTGGAACTATATGTTGTCCTGATCCATACCGTCGAGTTGATGCCATATGAACTGCGTTATCATGTTATCATGCATTTCACTAATATTCAAATAAGTAAGGCCCAATGACGCCGCCTGCTCAAAATCCACACCAGATAGATGCTCGTTGTGATTGCATTTGTTTCTCATGGATCACTTTCGGATTTTCTGAGCCCCAAATTCGACAGATTTGTTTGTTGACGAATCGATTCAGATGAAAATGCGCCTCATCGGTGAAGATGATTTGTTTCGAAAAATCGGCACTCACTACATTTTGCTCCGTCACCCATTGATAACACGTTGTTCAACTATGTTTGCCAGCTGTCAAAATGGCTGTCACCGTATACCTGCTGCAATCAACTGCAAAAACTGGTATATAACCTGTGCTTCGGTTTTCGAATCCGAATAAATAATTCGGTTTCGTTAAAATGGTCCGTGTTTCACTTTCAGAAGATATTCGCGATTTGAATATACCAGGCCTTGAGTTTCAAATAGCGAAATTCTTATGGGTGTATTTAGTTAATAGATATTGATAAGTCAGAGATAGAAAAGTGAATCAAGATTATTTAAAACAAAATTCTTAATCTGAATTTTGCATACCGTAACTAACCAAGAGCGTACAGAATAATTCGTTGAATAAAATATTCAATTTTAAATTTCCGGAAGGTATTATCCCTGCGTCAGTAACTTTGTACAGAAGCTGTCTATACAAGTATATACTTAAGCATATATGTAAGTAAAATGCATGTCTGTCGATAGACAATCAACATCATTTAAGAACTTACAACTACTGTAAACAGCCAACTTTGCTTTTTAAGCTGTTCCAATCCGTTTGCAATTTCCCCTAATCCTTACATAATGAAGCAAACGTTGCATCCGAAATTGAAGAAAGGATGTAACCCGAGGTGCGTTCGTGTGCATGTGCGCGTGAGTGTATGAGAGTATGTTATGAATGCGTGCACTCACATTAGAAAAAGCAGCAGTTTTGGCATGTGCAAATATGAATTACGCTTAGTTTTTTTTAAATAAAGGAAAACGGAAGTATCGCAAATTTAAAAAGCAAAGATACAAGAAGATAGAAACGCAAAGCCAAAGGCGTTAACTAGAAGGTCGACGCTGAAAATGAAGCTGAGTGCTTTCGCTGTGCGTCTTGGGGCATGAATATCATCTCGTGCGCACCAAGGGTTTTTATACCCTGTACCCATATGCACAAGTATATTGCGTTTGTGCAAATCGATGTAACAGCCTAACGGAGCCGTGGTAGATTACATAAAGTCTACATTCTTGATCAGCATTAAAAGTCGCGTCGTTATAGATACATATGACCGTCTGCATGTCTCTGTCTATAATAGACAGAGTCTTCAAGTTTGGATATTAAGACTCTCTCAAACGAAGTTGCAAGCCCTACTATAAGGGGTAGCCCATGTACGAAATTGCCCTCCTTTTTGAAGTTTTTGTATGTCGTCTATTATTAATTAACATAGAAATATAACATTTTGTGTCTCTTATGTTAGTCCTAAAAAAAAAAACGCATACATGTAGATCGGACTACTGTAAGGGTTAACCCCCATACAAACCTGCCTCCCATTTTGAGTTTTTGTATGAAATTTTGTTTTGTTTTTGTTTTTAACAAAGCTAGAGAGTCAAATTTTATATCAGAATTTTAGATTTTTCAGATCACTATAGAATATAGCCCCATACAAATTTTTAGTTAAAACAAGAAGCCTTAGATAAGGTGCAGGGTATCTCAAAGTAGTGCTCACTCGATTGTAGCGTTCTTTTTTGTAGTTTTTCTTTTTTTTTCAAGCGCGAGAGAAGATACCTGCCTCGAAGGGCGGTTGTTAGTTAATGTTCTCTTAAATGCACTTTGGCAGTAACAATAACAGCAGAAAAATAAAAACAGCGTATAATAAGCAAGAAACAATGATTCAAAATAGTTCACTATGCACAAGTGATTTATTTTATAATGCTAGACATATGTACCCCTTAATCAGAGCTTTAATATACTCTTAAGAATTTCACTTTCATCTGCTTTAGTTGGAGTTAAACAAATTGGCGCCACGTGTCTCGATGTATGCATAATTACTGCGTTCGTCAAGTTCGCCGCGTATGCTCAAGTCAAATTGCTGCAAATAGACCGCACCCAGCAGGGCGTCTTTGTGCGGTTGCATCGACTTCACGCTTCGAAAGAGTACGCCGAAATCCAGCAGCCGAACTGGCACATCGAAGCCAACAACGTAATAGCGTACACACCAATCGTGCGATGATGCCCTCGCAGCAAACTCCTTGGGCAACTGCTCCGAAGCCAGATCGGCAGCCAAAAGATGTCTGTATTCCGCCGTCAGCGGGGATACATAGCAGCGGCCTTGTTGCAAAGATTTTGAATCGAAATAATCACCACAGAAGAGATAGCAATCAAGCGCGCTATTCTCCACATCGCAGAAGCGTAGTACACAGTCCAGTTCGCCATGATCCCGACTCAGTTTGAAGGCATAACCAATGACGAGACCGCGTAAAGAAAGCTGTAAGTCGAACGCGAAGATTCGAAAAGGCATGTCCTCTTTGATGATTCGAAGGCAAGAGCCACCATTGAAAGCGTCTTCGTAGTTGTGTTCAGCGCAACCACGCAACGGCACCGATGGCTGCAGCGACTGGCGCGAAAGGTTGAAGAAACGCGAGTTGTCACCGGTACCTTGGACATCCGACGATGATGGCGCCATCATTGTGCCGTACTGGTACAGTCGTTTGCCCGAGCCGAGACAGAAATCGGTATAGAACGGCAGCTTACCACCGTAGGGATGCGTTGCAACGTGCTCCCAAAGCGAACTCCACCATTTGTCATTACGCAGAAGAAATGACTCGTTGACCTCATCGTTTCCCAGCGGCTCGCGTATGTTGTAGCTAAACTGTTGCAGAGTTTCAAATGTCCATGCGGGCGCAAAGATGCCCACTGAGAAACTGCGATCGACAATGCGCGCCAGCGTTGACTTTGTTCGAAATTTTGCCACCTGATTGCGTCCGAAGACATCGATACCGAAGAAGACACGCTTATGCGGTTGCTGTTCGGCATCACATATCTGCTGTGTCGCATCAAGACTGTGATCGTTCCATGTGTAATTGATGAGTGTTGCATCGCTGGCACGAAAGAAGCGTACATTTCGTTGGCTCAACTGGTTTTGCCAAATTAGCTCACCGTTATCGGTGACGCTATCATACCAAAATACCACGCCGTGCTCCAGTTCACGAGCGGTGATGTATCGCAGGCGGTCCACAAAGTATCTGCAAAGTCAAAGTGAATTAATTTAACATTAATCATATAAAATTTGTATACAGCAACGTGATATTTAAACATATAATACATATGACAAAAAGGGTTAGGTGAAAAGTTTTTGGTGGTACCAAAGATTGAAGAAATGTTCCCACTTGTAGCGAAAGTAATCAAGTCTTTACTATTAAAACTATGTATTTTTTTTTATACCATTCACACATAGTGTGAAATGGTACTTTCAGTTTGTCTGAAAGTTTGTAACGCATTAAAGGAGCCATCGTAGACCCCATAAAGTATATAGATTCTTGATCAGCTCGACGAGACGAATCGATCTAGCCATGTCCGTCTGTCTTTCCGTCTGCCCGTCTGTATGTTGTTGCGCATTTTTTTGGGACCAATTTTTATGCTATCCAGTTGAAATTTTGCACGTACGATTGTTTTTATTGCAGTTTAATAGAGTGTCAAGATTGACCCGCCACGCCCACTGTTTGGGGTAGCTCCCATACAAACTCACCGCCCACTTTTGACTTTTTGTATGAAAAACATTTTTATTGTAGTCAATATCAACTTAACAATTGATATAGTAACTTAAAATAGACGGATGCTTGACATATAAATTTATGGGTGCCCACTTTTTGTAAGAAAACTTCTTTATTAAAGTCAATATTAGGTTGAAATGCAATGTGGTGGCTTTTATGGTCAGTCGCTTAACATACATAGACTAACGGGCGTGGCTCGCCCACTATTTGGGCTAGTTCCCATACAAACCTATGGTCCACTTTTGGCTTTTTGTAAGAAAAACTTTTTTATGAAAGTCAATATTAGGTTGAAATGCGATATGGTGCCTTTTAAGAGACAGCCGCTTAACATACATAGACAATTGTTCGTGGCCCGCCCACTCTTTGAGGTAGCCCCCAATTTTGTGTTTTTTCATTTAGATCAATATTAACTTGAAATTTGATTTTGTGGATTTTAATGGACAACCGCTTCATATACATATACAAATGGGCGTGTTCCGCCCACTTTTTGAAGTAGTTCCATATACACCCACAGTTCACTTTTATGCATTTGTATGGAAAACGTCAATATCAACTTGAAATTCGATATGGCGGCATCATACACATCTACTGCATCGCTTCATACACATCTAGTGAGCGTGTACCACCCACTTTTTGGGGTAGCCCCTATTTAAACCCCCACTTTTATGTTTTACATTACTATTTAAAGTTTCGTGTGAATGGTATTAGAGCTTCGGTTCAACCGAAGTAAACGTTTTTTCTTGTCTTTTTGACAACCAGCCAACCCTAACAACCCCAAGAGATCATCAGATAATACTATGAATTTCCCCAGCGCCTATTATTTTCTAGTACCCGGATTTAAGGAACAGGAAGAAAATTAACAAGAAATAATGCTGTAATCGTAAGTTCACGACTTTAAAATAGCTTGCCATATTTTTGACGAATACATATGAAAATTCTGCATTCTCTTATGCTATCTTTTTTTTTTTTAAATAATTATTGTAAATAATAAAATTTATATAAAAATGTCTATAAACAAGAAAAAATGCTGAATAGTATAAAAAATACGACATCTAATGCACATTTTGTAGACTAGTCTAATTAATTAAAATACAATGAGAAATAATTACAAAGTTTTGCCCTTGGTTGTTTGAGCAATTAAAGACAAAAACTAACAAACACGAAAATCAATTTGCGAAATAACAGTGTTACTAGCCAACAAAACACAGCATCAATTCACGACTTCGAAATACCCTGCCGCATTTCGTACTTTAATAATTAATTTTTGTTTAATAAAAACATATTATTTAATTAAAAAAATAACAAATTAAGAGACACATTGCAAGTTAACTAAAAGCTTGTACAAAATGTTTATTATCTGCAACTCATATAAACCCTCTATTCTTTCTATTGCCAATAAAAAAATGTGTGTTTGACTCTAAGCAACAAAAATTACTGGTTTCCGATATTGAAACAGGTTTATGAAGTATCCATTTGTATACACTGCCCTGGAGCAAATAGGTTTGTGCATATGCAAATAACAAGTAGAAAAAAGCATGCCATAAAGCATATATATCCTTGATCAGCATGAGAAGTCAAATCAGTTGGTCCGACTGTATTTCGTATGTATGAACATCTGGATCTTAGGAAAAAAAAAACTTGAACATTTAGGCTTAGAACTTTTGGGATCTCTATCGAATATATTGTTATCCTTTACTCTACATATCCTTTTCATGTATATTTCTGACGAGTACTCACAATAAATTATCAATAAGTTCAGCTTTCACAGAACACTCAATATTCATCAGCCAGCCGTCAAAGACAAAATGTTTGCAAAGCCTTGTCATGGCCGCCACAATATCGTCTATGGTTTCTTTGCTAACCAACACTTGCTCTAGTAGGCGACTTCCGCTGGTGCCCTCCACAATGTAGGTGCCTATGAAAATGATTGAAAAGATGCATGTATGAAAATGCGTCAATGTTCACTTATGGAAGTCGCATTTCTTGTGTCATTTGGTTTCATTACAAATTTACTTACCCAGTACTCGTACGCCATGATTGTGCGCTGCATTGATCCAGCCACAGGGTGGAATGGTAATGTATTTGTGACTGAAATAACAGAAGTAGTCGATGCCAGCCCAATGATGGAATCTATAGTCATCGTATTTCTTTGATGAGTGATAGTGTCTGCATTTGTTGAAATTAAAGTTTAATTAAAAATGTATCTTTCGAGTCGGTTTGCTCTTCTTACTTGTCCTCCAGATAGTTGCCCATCATGTCGTGGCAGACTAACACTTCGCGCCGATTCCTTTCCTGCACCAACTCGCGTGCGTTGCTCATAAGCTGATAGTCATGTCGCAAGTAAACCGCCGGTGCACGTGATTGTAATGAGGCAACATGTTGCATCCAATCGATATCGCGGCTACGTACCTGAAACGTCAGCAACTGCTCGTTGGTAAGCAGAGGCTCCGCCTCTAGAAATTCTGCAAGTTGAGGCGTTATTAGAAGACGACTGTTATGGAGCATTGTTTAGATGTCTTTAAGGCAAGAGCTACTTTTTTGAGTAAGTGTGAATGCAACGCGCATTGGCGGATGAATGAGATGCACTCGAAGCGGAAAAGTGTCGTGGACTTATCGCAGATACTGATGCCACATATAGGCATATTACTGATGACGAAGATGACAGGGCGGGTGTAGAAGCTACGGCGGCATGTGTTTGTAATGTAATATTGCGCTAGATAAGCTATAACATCAAACACGCCACATGCTGTTACAGCGATAGCTGCACTTAAGTACGTCCATATAATATCGTAACCCCCTAGCAGCGATAATTCGCAATGAAATCACAATTCCATATCGAAGAAGCACATTCGATTTAAGTCGTCATTGCAATCTGGGTCATTGTTAAAAATAGCCAGTTTATGTGTATATTCGATTAATTCTTAATTATTTGAAAGAATTTAAATTATTTAAATTTTCGAACGGGATAGAGCTGTTAAGTTTCACAATTGTGCTGAATATGCAACAATCCATTTTAACAAAAGTAAGGCGTTTGTCATAAAAATTTACTACACCTCGAAATTCAATATTAATAACAATATTAATAATAAAAATAATAATATATTATATATAATAATTATAAAATTATAATAATAAACAAGTTTTATAAATGAAAGTCATAAAGTGGTCACATATGAAGCCTTCATACCATATTTGAAGTTGATACGACGGGTACTATTTATATTTCGGGAATAGCAAATAATAACAAACATTTTTAAATGAAAATGGCTTTATTGTTTTTCAAAATATTCCCTTTGATGATCAATACACTTTTGCATTCGTTGAAACCATTTGTCATAGCAGTTTTTCCATTCCTCTTGAGACACCTCCAAAACATGGTTTTTGAACGCTTCAACTGCTTCTTCGGCGCTCGTAAATCGTTGACCACGCAGTTTACCTTTGATACTCAAGAAGAAGAAGAAGTTATTGGGTGCCAAATCAGGACTGTACGGAGGATGATTCATTAATTCGATGTATTGACTGCTCAAAAATGCACTTGTTTGACGAGATGTGTGATTCGTCTTTGTCGGTTGGTTTTACGAATTTCTCCAAAGACTTCCGGCAGACAAATGGTCGTGTACCACTCAGAATTGACCGTCCTACGTTGCTCAAGCGGAACAGTGGCCACATGACCCATTCGGACGAAGAAACAGGCAATCATTTGCTTCGCTGTGCTTCTTCCACGAACCACTTTTGTTGGATTTGGCTTGTCTTGGAATACCCACACGGTCGATTGCTGTTTTGTTTCCGGCTCATACGCATATATCCATGATTTGCCACCTGTCACGATTTTGTACACGTCTTTTGAAGCATCACGGTCGAACTTTTTAATCATTTCCTTACACCAATCGACGCGAGCCTTTTTTTGAGCGATTGATAAATTATGGGTTATCCAACGAGAGCAAATTTGTTTTACAGCTAAGTGTTCATGCAAAATCGAATGTATTGAAGTGCAACTAATGTGCAAGGATGCCTCATTCTCACGATATATCACATGACGATCTTGCATTATCAGTTCACGCACTGCATCGATATTTTTGGGCACAACAACCGATTTTGGACGACCTTCACGGAATTCGTCGGCGACCGAACTACGACCACGATTGAATTCACTATACCAGCGATATACTGTGGTTTTTGATGGAACAAAGAACTGAGTTCATTGACACATTCTTGTTGAGATAATCCACGTCGAAAGTTGTGAAAAATAATCCAACGAAAACCTTTTCTTGAAATTTCCATTTTTTGGCCAAATTGCTTTTCTTAACTCACTGTAAACAAAGCAAATAGCAATTGTACATCAAAACTTTGTGAGTACGTTTATGCCAAAAAATTTCAAGCTTTATTATGGTGTTGCCAGATTTTAGCTTTTGACATTAGTGTTGCCAGTTCCTGAAATATAAATAGCAGCCCTCGTACCGATTGTAATAGAAAAATCTCAATCAAAAAATTTTAGAGATCATGAGACTTCTGCATCACGCTTAGTGAGCAAAATGATAATACTTAGTCCATATGAAGCGGCTGGTGGGTTTGTATCAGGGCAACTCCTAAAGGTGGAGAATTATTATTATTATTATTCGGCTACTAGAACTGTGGATCGTTCCCCATTCCCCAACAGAATCTTTTAATTCTTTTAATTTAAATTAGATATAAATTTTAGCTGGCTCAATGTCATTTTTATATTGAGAAATATTTTTAATATCTTTCAATGTGAAGAGAAGAGAACAATAACAACTTTTTGGTACAAAAATAATTTTCAGTCAGCTACGAGCCATCATCAGTACGCTGGCCGGACATTGCAAATTTTACTACTTGTGTCATATGTTTTTATATATTTAATATATTTGTTCTCTTTCCCATTCCCATTCGTACATCTATCTGAAAGATACTAAGTACATTTTTTAACATGAATAAGGGTCATAATGACAAGGTGAGCACTATCATCCTGTCTGCTGGGAGTCTGGTTTACAAGTATATATTATTATATTTAATTATTTATTTGTGTTAACGAAACTATGATAAACTTATTTTTTTTAACATATATTAGATTAGATCTATTGGTCTCAGTCTTTTTAGGCGTCTGGCCGTTAGTAATTCCTACGTAGAAATGTTACTTATTTCGGGGTTCGAATGTATTTCGACTTTTGTTTGATATTTTCTGCTGTAGTTTTTTATTTCGTCATTTATTGGCAATATGTGCAAATCTTTATGAATGTCCAAATTTGAAATATACCATTCCGCGTTAACTATACTACGAAGTATTTTTGATTGTTGTCTTTCTATAACTGAAATGTTTGTCATCTTTGAAGTGCCCCACAACTGAATACTATAGGTCCATATTGGTTTTATAATGGCTTTGTAGATCAAGAGTTTATTTTTCATCGTCAATATTGAGTTCTTCTTTAGGAACCAATATAGTTGTTTAAATTTAAGTTTTATTTGATCCCTTTTTCGTTGTATGTGATACCTCCAATTTATTTTGTTGTCAATGTACATGCCAATGTATTTAGCTACAGATTTAATGGGTATTTCCTTATTATTTATTTTGAGTGGCTGAGAAGTGTATCTTATTTTATTAGTATATATAACTTGAATTGTCTTTTGATAATTGATTTTAATATTCCACTTGTTAAACCAGTTTGTTGCTTCGTCAAGTATTTTTTGCAGAGTCCCTGTAGCAGTAGTTATATTGTTGTGGGCATAGAGTTGTATCGTATCATCAGCAAACGTGACTAGCATGGCCGACTCGTCTTTTGGATATGGAAGGTCTGCTGTGTACAGACTGTACAACAGGAATCCGAGACCACTACCCTGTGGAACTCCAGCTTTAAACGGTCTTAGAGACGAGTATTCATCTTTGTATTTAATAAAGAAATAGCGATCCATTAGATACATTTTTATTAAGTTATAGAATTGAGTTGGCAGCATACTTTTTAGCTTGGGTAGTAAGCCGCCGTGCCACACTTTATCAAATGCTTTTTCCACATCTATAAAAACACCTATGCAGAATTTTTTGGCTTCTAAATCCGCAGATATTTTATTAGTCACTCTGTGGATTTGTTGAATGGTGGAAGGTTTTCGGCGGAATCCAAATTGATGGTCTGGGATGCATCGTTTGGATATCAAAATTGGTTCAAGCCGATCAAATAAAATTCTTTCGAATACTTTGGATAATATCGGTAGAAGACTGATTGGCCTATAGGATGACGGTTTTGTCGCATCTTTGCCAGGTTTAGGTAACGCAGTTATTTGCGATAATTTCCAAAGTATTGGAAAGTGTTCCATTTTTAACATTGTGTTAAGAATGATGCATATATATTGTATAGCCTTGTCTGGAAGTTTCTTTAAAATGCGTCCTGTTAGCATATCATAGCATGGAGATTTTTTTTTCATCAATTTTCTCTATTTGTCTTTTTAATTCACTGGTCGTGATTTTCTTAATTTTGTATTGATTATGTTGACTATTAGACTCCTGAAAGTTCACTACATGAGTGTCTAGTGAGAAAGCGTCTTCGAAATGATCTGCTAGTATATTTGCGTTGTTCGGGATTGGTTTTAGCTCATGAGCCATTGTCTTTCTTCAGAGGAGGACAGTGAACAATTTGTTGCTTTAAAAGCTGCTTCGATAATAGTGTCGTTCAGATAAAAAATAGAACGTTCTATATTGTATGTTGTTTTGAGGGGTATATGTTTGTCGAGATGTAAATTTACATACTCTCGAAAGGCTTACCAGTCAGTCTTATGGTTGGTCTATTTTATTTCATTATGTACTAACAATGAGTAATTAAGTTCGATCGGTGAACGGCCTGAAGAAAGTTCAAATCTAGACTTTATTTGAAAATCCTTTTGATTAAAGCTTTTAATTATACAAAAGTCAATTAAGTCCGGCTGTTTGTTTGTGTCTGAAGGCCAATAAGTTGGCTCGCCAGTACTTAAATGCATGCTGTTGCTTCTATATATTGCTTCAATTAAGTTTTTGCCTTTCGAGTTGGTCAATCGCGACCCCCAATGGGTGTGTTTTGCATTAAAGTCTCCAGCAACAATAAATCGTTTATCCAAAGATGAAAAATTTCTAACATATTGGTCAACTGTTATTTTGTGTTTTTATGGACTGTATAGCGAAGAAATAGTAAAGCATCCGTGTTTGTCAGGAAGTAATAATGAGGTCGATTGAATATAATCTTCATTAAAGTTATTCACTTCCTAAAATTTTATAGTTTTTTTTTTATAATTGTTGCAGTTCCGCCGTGGGCTGTTAAGTCAGGATGGTTTGTGTGAAACAGTGAATAGCCTGGTATTTTAAACACATGTTTGGTCGTACCGTGAGCTTCAGAGATTAATGCTACATCAATGTTGTTGTCATATAGGAAATTTTTTAGCTCCAATAGGTGTTGGCTAAGACCGTTCGCGTTCCAAATTATTATTTTAAGTTTATCGTGCATTTTGACTGTCAATTTTAGTTAGTAAAAGTGTAATTACATTCAAGATATTCGTCATTTGTTGGATTATGGACTTCATCATGTTTTTAAGCTCATCTATGGTTCATTTGGTGCAGCGCTGGATGCCGTGACGGAATTCATCGGTAAGGAAGGCAGACTAGACGCAGCCATTTGAGTGTAGCTTACACCTGGGGTGACGGTATTCGTTATATTCGATTAGGTATTATTTTTAATTTCAGCATTTGAACTGAAACGTTGAATTTTTAGTTTTTTATAAATTTCGCAGCCTTTATAATTTGCGATGTGGTTACCTCCGCATAGTGCACATTTGATTGCTGTTCTGTCTATTACTGTCTATGGTTTTGTGTTTTCCAGCGCATTTGACACACACTGGGTCCCTGGTGTAGTAGTTACGGGTGTGTCCGTATTTTTGGCAATTGCTGCATTGGGCTATTGTCCTTTTGTGGCGGGGGGGTTCAAATAATACCTTAGCGTAGTTATATCGAAAATATTTTTGTTATTAATTTTAGCTTTGAGCTCGATAAAGAAAATAGGAAGGGGTTTATGCGTTGATTTTTGTGTGATGTTGTGAATATTTAAGACCACATGACCTAGTTCGTGAAGTTCGGATTCTATTTATTTAGTGCCTGTAGAGTAGTGTAGGTGTCGGAGTACCACATTGAACCCGCGATCCTCTTTTGGTCTGTATGTATAATATTTTGTGTCTTTTGACCGCAACAGTTTTAAGACAGCTGTGTTATGAGTTGATTCTGTAGTCTGAATGCGAACTTCTTTATTGGGTAAAGTCTTTAATATTTAGTTTTGTGCTACTACTTCCTTAAGTGCACTATTAAGGGCATCTATGCATTCTATACCTTGTACATAAATTGGAGATGGTTTGTTTGGTTTCGCCTGCTGTTCTTTTGTATTGTGCTGGGTTTTAGCTACATCGTTCTTACTAACATTTACTGTTTCGCCATCATCTTCTGTTGCTAACAGCTCAAACCGATTTGTTGACACCGGTTGGCTGAGCCAGTAAGACTGTAACGTTTTTTGGTTGTTATTATTTTTGTTTTCCGGTTTTTTTTTTTTCTTATTACTATCGTCCGCGTTTTTGGGAGAGGTAATTTTTCTTTTTTGGTTTTCTCTTATACTACTTTTACTACTACTCATATTACTTGCTTGCATGCTAACAGTTGCCGTTAGCGGTTGAGAGCTTTCTGTGTGTAGCATGGTGAGGGGCATTGCGGGTGTTGTGGTTGTAGTTGAAGATGAAGATGTACTAACGCAGTATGTTTGGAGTGCGGGTGACGTAGTTGTAATTGTTGTTGTTACAATTGTTGTGGAAGCTGGTGTTGTGTTAGTTGAAGAGAAGAAGTCTCCAATTATTGGTGTTTTTGGAGTTGCACACTGTGCACTCCAAGATTGACCGTTGGTTTGCTCGCTGCCGTTGGTGATGAGATGAGGAGAGCATAATCGTGCTGTGCTCTCTGCGTATCTACTTTTAAAAGAGATGAACTTGCATTGCTGGTTGTAGAGGCGTCCGTTGAGCGTATTGTAAAGAAACCACTGTTTTTGTTTACACTTAGCGGAGAGTTACTCTCGCGCACTTTAGTGAGAGCGCAGTTAGCGGTCATTTTTAATTTTAATCTTCGCAAATCGACATTCGTGTTTGTTAGTTTTTGTCTTTAATTGCTCAAACAACCAAGGGCAAAACTTTGTAATTATTTCTCATTGTATTTTAATTAATTAGACTAGTCTGCAAAATGTGCATTAGATGTCGTATTCTTTTATACCATTCACGCATAGTGTAAAATGGTATTATCAGTTTGTCTGAACTTTTGTAACACATTAAAGAAGACATCGTAGATTCCATTAAGTATATATATTCTTCATCAGCTCGACGAGTCGATATATCTATGGTCCTCTGTTTGTCTTTCTTTATTTTGTCCGCATTTTTACGAGACCAATTTTTAAGATATCCGGTTGTAAGTCGGCACAGA
Organism: Leucophenga montana; assembly: GCA_035044765.1. Taxonomy (NCBI): domain Eukaryota; kingdom Metazoa; phylum Arthropoda; class Insecta; order Diptera; family Drosophilidae; genus Leucophenga; species Leucophenga montana. The sequence goes on along the minus strand of JAWNNQ010001905.1, from coordinate 91,935 downwards.
GACTTCTTTTGCAGTTTTATAGAGCAAACACATTGACACGCCCACTTTTTAGGGTAGCTTCCATACAAGTCACCCGCCCATTTTCGACTTTTGTATGATTTTTTCTTTTTGTGAATATCATAATTTTCATGTTACAGTAAATATAAACTTAAAATTTAATATACGAGCGCTTCACATATAGCAAAATAGGTGTGATTCCCCATTTTTAGGAGCAGCCCCACACAAACCCACCACCCACTTTTGGGATTTGTAATGAAAAAGTTTATAATTTCAGGCAAATTCAACTTGACATTTGACATGGTGGCTTCGTATGGACGGACGCTTCCCAAAATTATTAAGGTTCGTGTCACGCCCACTTTAAGGGTTTAAGTCCCACAAACTTACATCCCACGTTTACGTTGTTAAATTTTACGACATTTTTTTCTTGTTTTTGTTTCAATATTTGGCTGAATTCCGGTATGCAAGCTTATTTTGATCCTAAGCAGATAGAGTATTCATATCGAAGTTCCATGCCCACTTTTGGGCGTAGCCCTCGAACAAACCTACCGCCTACTTTAGGTTTTTTTATGAAATCTTATTTATTACAGTGGATATAAACTTTAAATTTTAAATTTGAATTGTTGGATTCTTAGGAACGTATGCTTCACATAGTACGTGTGCCCGCTTACATTTAGGGACAGCCATCAAGCCACCACCAACTTTTTAGTTTTTTTATGAAAAACAAAAATGAATATTCCAATATGGTTTCTTATGGACAGAAGCTTCACAACTATAAATTAATGGGCGTGCCCCACCCAATTTTAGGGGTAGCACCCATAAAGACCAACCATTCACTTTTAGGTAGTTAAGGTTTAAAAATTTTTTTGTTTTTATAGCTGCTAAGTATACAATTTTAAAGTTCGCGTGAAAGTTATTAAAGCTTCGGTTCTACCGAAGATAACGTTGTTTCTTGTTTCTTCTTATTATAGTCAATATCAACTTGAAATTTGACATGGTAGTTATTTTTTCGGACAGGCTCACAATGTTTGGAATTAAATAAACTATTGATCAAAATTGTGATAGTTGGCATGGGAATTGTTTCTTGTTGAAAAAGGTACGCACATGAGATAAATTTTTGAATTTCATTACACACACTCACATACACACAAATTGCATGAAATTTAAACTTTAATTGAGTCCTTTTTCATTAATCACCTATCTAGCGATTTATTGTTCATTTAGAACAGATGCTGGTTTAAGTAAAATCATACATCGATCACAAATATACCGTTTTCAAGGTGAATGATCCAGTATATTTTTCATGTTCAGCAGTGCACCCAAATTACTCTAAAAAAGTGTAAGAGAAAGTTTCTAGTGTTATTAAACGTCGTGCCAAACGTGTATATACAAGTGAAATATATTATTTCGTAAGATTGAATTGATTTGAAAGTAATAAAATATCCTATTTTATGTTAGCAAAAATAAAAGATATAAGAGAACTTCAGAACTACAGAGTATGTGCTCTTATACAAGATCAGATCCGAAATTATTTTCACAGACCCAATATCTCAACAATATTCTCAAAATAGGCGATGGCGGTGCATCGAAATCCTTGAAACTCCATGAAGGTACGAACATAGTAAAAGAAATAACAATTTTCGCATCATATTTTATTAACTACAAAAGGAAAAAATAATGTATGTACCACTTATTGAATAGTAACGATAGGCAACCCTAGCCAAAATGTCAAAATGAATTACACAATGTTTTATGTAAGTAAAAAACGGTGCGATTCCGCAAACCACCATGAAAAATTGCGAGGTTTACATGATTTTAGAGTATGTGAGTTTATAAGAATATCAAAAATGTTAGAGTGCAAGATTGGTCCTTGGATATGGGGAAAGATAGCTCGTGGTATCTGGTTTGTTTCCTCAATTTACCGAAAATTGGCGAGAAACTAATGGATATGTACCATTTAAAATTGATCGTTCTATGATTTTTAAAGCCATGGTTCTGTACAATATTGCACACGTAATAATGAAGTAACTACATATTAATCTGACCGAGACATTTTATATATCGGTAAAATGGTATTGGAATGTAAGAAGATTCATTAAATTTAAATCGAACACCCACAGACTGAATCACATATAAGGTGTTAAAAATATCCACCACAAAGAGTATTTGGATATAAACAAAATAATTTTTCTTTTTTTCTATGAGAGTTCAAAAAAATCGTTTAACAACTTTCGTACATCAGTTGTCATGTATTCAAATTTAGCGCATGAAAATAAAATGTGTTATAATTTTATTCAATCATATATTAGATTCAATCCCAACAATACAAATGTTTAGTAATATTATTTTCATTTGATTAATACCAAGTGAATTCAATTCGTGAAATCGTTCCAAATACGATTTTATCGAATTCACTTTCGATCTTCCCGAAAGTGAGAACCGGATCAAACTATCACTATACTTATAATCGTTCGTGCATATGTTTCTTATAGTGTAACTTTCGAACGACTTGAACGATTGTTTGTTTGAAATTTGTAGAGTGCATCAATTAGGAGAAGGTTTATAGCTAAATATCTAAAAGAAACACCAGGTTTGTCAGTTATATAACTGATGTAACTAATGGCCAGGAATGCCTCTTGAATGACACAGGTCAACATGGTTTAGTTGGAAAGCTAAGGGTCATTTTCGAAGTAATTTGCTGCGTATAATCCGAACCCGGGTCAGAATTGGCCCATCACGTTAGGATTTTGAGATATTTGAGTTTATGTACCCGAATGACGTCGAAGGGATATATATCGTAACTTCGAATAGCCGAAAATCATAATTGATCTCTTGAACTATTAAATTAAAGGGTAAGAGTAGTACTAAATGATGTAACTGGAGAGACAGACCACAAAAATTTGTTGCACCCTATACATAACTACAAAAGTAGGAAAAAAACGCCGTTTTTCGGATACATAACCTCAAATATCTCAAAACCCTGACGTGATGGGCGAGCTGATCAGGAATTTATATACTAAACTTTCAAACAAACTTATAATACATTTTAAGACTATGTATACGTATTGCTTAAAACAGAACGTTTCGCTTTTTTGTCCCTGTTGCTGCTTCATAATTATCAACTTAGGTGTACAAGTTAACACATCCGGCTAACCATAAGTCATGGACCTTCTGATCATGCAGAATAAACATAATTGTGCAAGTTAAGGAATCATAATTTTACTTTGTTAACTAGTGTCCGGCCACGACAAGTTAACGGCAATATTGTTACTAAATATCGCCTGATTCCTGTTCGCCAATAGTAACTGGAGTTGATCGTATGACCAAGTAGTACTGTATTCTACAACAATAAATATTAAGATCAAAGACATCAGGTGATCTAGCCATCGAATCAGACATCGCTATTGCAAACATTGACGATAAGATGTAACGGTGGTCACTCAGCAGTAGAGACATCAACGGTAGAGTTAGTTTTAGAGTATTATTAAGAAGTAGTAATAGGTCAGTCTTGAAACAGAGCTCAAGGAATAAACACACAAATTTATTAAAACTTACATATTTCGTTTAGAAGCCATTTCTGCTTGAATGATTTAACAAATATACGATTGAACGAATAACAATAATTATTTTACTTTATAAAAATCATATTACTTATGCGTAATATGATTTTTATATAAGAAGTCTTGTAATTAACAATTCGCGCAATTTCATAGCTTGTTTATGGGAGCCTTGAGAGAACAAATTGTGTGAATTTAAAAAATTAAAAAAAATTGCGATGAATGTTAAGCTTTTAGATGACAGTACTTATATTGTGGTTTTCTTATGTAGCAACTTTATATTAAAAGGATGCCAAAGGACGCTGCATGAAAAATACATATACTTGTAGATATGTTAATTTTAGTACGTTTCGAGTTCCGCTTTAAAGCCATACTTCAAGTGTAATTTTGTATCGAAAGCAATGAAATGACTGTCCCCCATCCTTAACATCCAGAACATTGACCAGTTTTCTCGAAAGCCAAAGTTATAACCAACAAAATGATTTTCTTTACAGTATTAATTTGGTTGGCTGCAATTTCCGTTTGGCAGTTTTTCTACTGTTTATATTGTTGCGGTTTTGTTTCTCTCGCTGTAAATTTCTTTTGGTTGCACGATTTTCGGGCCACACTATCATTATTTGTCTGCATCGGTTACAGCACTCCATTTTGTGCATCTATCACCCGACACAACTGGCTGGTCGTACAGTGCCATGCAGTCCATACTAATCGACAGCTGCTGCTCCTTCGCTTTACTGATGGCAACAGTTGGAAAATTGCAATATTAAGAGATTTATGTCCGCCATGACGCCGCTGCTTTTATTCTAGTTTAGCTCTATTACTTCCGCTATCCTTTCTTCCTTTCATGGTTGCGTGGTGTTAAATTTCACCTCGGTTCTCCGGCTTCGAATAATTCACGATTTGGAAATGATGGTGCAGCGTTTAGGCCAACTGGTCTGCAACTTACATCGCCCTGGCACCCCATGGCAAACCACAGCTCATCAACCGCACCTGCCAATCTATTTCGTTCATTATCGCATACTCGATAAATGTTTCTGGCTCTTGAGCAATATTTGTTTTGGATACAATTCAATTCAACTCAATTTATTTGCACAGTCGCGCAGAGAATAGTCTCAATATTTAATATGCATAGAGTGTTCAGTAGTCTTGCGGTCTATTAAACTTTCATTAAGTCTGTGATTCACGAATTGCGTCTTGTTTGAACAATTTGAACACAATCAACGAAATATGTACAAAAATAACTAAAAAACTCTAATGCTTTTGAATAATTGCGTGTGCAAGCATAGAACTTTTGATGCATTTTACCATTGACACATCGTGTGAAATGGTATTATCAGTTTGTCTGAAAGTTTGTGACGCATTAAATGAAACATTGTAGACTTCAAAAAGTATACATATGTACATATATATTTTTGATCAGCTTGACAAGACGAGTCGATCTAGCTATGTCCGTCTGTCTTTCTTGATGTTGTTGCGAACTTTTTGCGAAGCTAATTTTAAAATATCCAATTGAAAGTCGACAACTAGACTTATTTTTATATCAAGTAAATAGAGTATCCACTTTTATATATCACGACCAAATTTGTGGGGTAGTCCTCATACAAGCCATCGCCCAAACTCATGTATGTAAAACATGTTAAGTTAAATCAATATTTGCCTGACATTTGATATGGCGGTATCTAATGGACGGCCGCATTATATACATATACCAATGCACAGTGGTTACATTTGTATGGAGAAGCGGCCAAAAATTTTATGATCATATCGGGCTAACATTTTTTATGTGAGATCTGTAATGAGTAAGAACTGAAATATGTAACACCTCTAGAAAGGGTAGCCCCCATACAAAACAGAAGACAGACGGACAAATGTTTTCAATTGATACTTCGGACTTCTCTTTTTTAAATTGAAATCTAACCGGTCTGCAGTAACGTGTTGACGATGACCGAGGGTTTTTCCAAATTATTTTATTGTTAGCTTCAGAAAGAAGTTGAAGCGGTACGTAGGACGTAACAAATAAACTTCTGTCCTCTAAATTATTGTTGGAAAACGTTTGCTTATACTCACTATATCCAGTACTTCCATCAAAGCCCCATTTTTCAACTAAAGTTAATCTGTGAACAGTATTATCTGTAATAGTTTCAACTACATTTTTCGACTTCTGCGTGAGACTCGCTTACAGAAATATTATCAGGATATCAAAATTTTTTTGACTTAATAATATTTTGATAACTTGGAAGTAAATCAAATGCTATTTTACTATTTATAAACTTTCTTACTAATAAATATTGGTGTTTCGACATGTCAGTCTCCATTATGAGAGCAATAACTTCAGCAGTAACGGCAGATTCGTCAATTTCGACCAGCTGAGCTATTCGTTTTCGTTTTGATCTCTCTGAAGACTCATTTTACCACTATTGGCCCGAAGCTTCTAGATCAAAGCTCGGCACAAGTCGGCAGCTAAATATAACTTTTCTAGAATCTAAATTGATTAACTAGTATTACACAAAAAGTCCCACTGGAGGAATCAGGAGGCAGAACAACTAAAAGCTTATCTGAAAATCAGTTTCACGGACGAGAAAACACAAATGAAGGGGCTTACAAAACAAATATTTTACAAAATAAACACACAAAACAAAAATTATTTAATTTAAAAATAATTAAAGTTGTTACCTCTGTTTTCAATATTCATATTGATTTAATCAATTTCTGTATCCTTTTTTACTTGCTTTGCAACACGTGCTCTGAAGCGTTTTACAAAGAAAAATCAAACTAATTCATTTGACGTTCTTTTGGTACTAATTGGAAATGGAACGATTGGAACGAAATGAACTACTCTACCGAACAATTAGTTATTTAAAGAGATGGAACTCATCAATTTGGATCCGATATTTTGGATCTCATATTTTTTATTTTTGGCTTCTGACGGAACCACTGTGCAATGGCGTGTCCCCGTGCTTTTTGAGGTAGACCCATACAAAAACCAATCCACACTTTTGTTGTTTTATATGAAAACTTTATTTAAGTCAATATCTTGTTTGAGTTTCAATATGGTTGTTTTTTACGGAAGGTCACTTCACACACCTAAAATATTGGGGGTGTCCCACCCACTTTTTGGGGAAGCCCACATAAACCCACCACCCACGTTTGTTAATATTATGCACTAAGCGAAATGGTACTTATTCGGAACATTTGTTTTTTTTTTGGCAAACAACAATGCTCGGGGTGCAACCTCAAAGTTGCACACTATAAATGGTTTAATGTTAGGAGGATAACAGAAAAACGAATAGAAATGGTTTTCATTATTCATGTTATGTCTTAAATAATTTCACTTTATAAATGGATCACATAATTTTCGTAACAAATTACATAAAGTTAAAGTACTTTAAACATTCATTTTAAAAATGTAGGCATGAAAATCTTTACAACCTAACAAATCACACCAAAGATTTCTTTCAGTGTAAGCACTATACAAAATTATTAGTGTTAGTGTGGGCTGCTCTATAAACATACATCAATCAATGGTTGTTTTCCGCCTACGTTAAGGTACAGTCCCATATAAACCCACTATCCACTTTCTGGCTCTCAGGGTTAAAAAAACAATATTTTTTTTTGGTAAAGAGTATTAAACGTTTTTAACGTTATTTCTTATTTTTAATGCGGTTTCTAGAAATATGGAAATGTGAGGTATCCATACATAAGCATGTACATACATACATACATACATTTATGATTGTACGTTTAGTTCCACTTTTCCATTATAAGCCAGTGCTAACGAAAAACCTATTCTCTTTAGTTAAAATGAAATGACTAGTGATAACTTTGTGTCAGCGAAAGATAACACAATTTTAAAGGCAAATTACTCACCGCAACATTCGTCGACACTGCCGCAAGCCATTAAATCCAATCAATTCTCTTAGTTCTGTTAACTAATAAGTATAATCACAGCTGTGCACATAAATTGAGTTCAATTCCATTTCGCGAGTTTAAAAATTACACGAAATCATTCATAATAATTTAAAATTTAATAACAAATTCAATCGTCTCATCAACACGTCGCATTACCACCTCAGCTGATGCTTCTGGTTTACTGTTTACTGACATTGTTGTTGTTGTTGTTGTTGTTGTTGTTGTTGCCGGCATTCAATTTCACACCACAGCTGATTTTGATATACAAACAATCGGTCCGAAGGAATACGACCGCAGTGCGATAAATGGTTATCGCTACAGTTATAGTTTTTCGATTAATCGTTGTTGTTCATTTTATACGTTAAATTTTGAATATTTTGTATAACATTTTTATTTTGTCAAACAAATTCATAGAGTACTAATTATCAATTTGTTTTTGTTTACATTCTCTTGCAGATAAATACCAACAACATAAATCATCGTTGGCATTTTTTTTTGCAATGATAACTTTTATTAGTGCGTCGTCATTATGGCGGCCATTTTCTAGATTATCAGCTAGTAATTTAATGGCGGAGCATTGAAACGAGATCAAGGCCGGCCAGAGCAATAATAAATTGTAATTAAAAAAGAATAGGAAGGAAAGCACGGAATACTTAAAAAAAACGAAGGGTAAAAAATTTGGCGTAAAAAGTGAAATAAAACGAGCAGCAAGTCATACCAGCAGCACACGCTGCATTTCGCATTCTCATATATACGTATTTGTATCCGTATTTTCGTAGGTTACGGTGACTGGCGTTTACAACACACTTTTGGTATATGTAGCTGTGTATATGTGTGTATGTGCCGTAATTGGTTTTGGAAGGACAAACTTTCTACAAGAGCAAAAGAAACTTTTGTTTCAAGCAGCATATACAAAAACAACATTATCATCTGCAGCATCGTCATCGTCATCGGACAATAGCAACAGCATTGTCACCCTTATTGGGTTGGGTCGTTATCTTCAGTATCTACAACAACAAATTTTGTTTAACAAGCGAATAGAACGAGCAAAAAGCATCTGACAAGCATTAAAACTAAGCTAAAACGAAAAATGCCAGCTGGACGTGTGGCCGGCAAAGCCGGCTTCTCTAATCACTATTATAATGGTAAGTGAACAGTTTCATTATTTAAAGTAATATTCCTCTCCCACACTTTATTGTGGTCAGGGGTGCGACATACTATTAATAGACAGAATAAAAGGTCAAGACTTTTCCGACTTTTAAACTTTATCTAATTGTTGCAAGTTCTATGCAAACGATTGCATAATAAACTTTTTCGATGTGTGAAAGAGACTAAAAGTAAGTTGTTCGAAAGAATACAGACCAATCCTTCATATTCTAAGGTTGAATGAAAAAACCAATTAAAAAAATAACGAGGCATCTGCAATATACGAGGATTCAAAATAAATGTGTTGAGTTGCTGATATTTAATTCGTTTTTAACAAATCCAAAAATGGTAGCATTTGTTTTGTATACCAAATTTCTTGCTGCGTTGGTAGTGGCTTTTCTTCCGACCTTACACACACACACACACACACACACATCAGTAAAATTGCGTTTTCTCGATTCCATGCTGATCGATTTTAAGGAAATAAAAAATTTAATATCGTAAAATAATTGTGAAGCGTTTACCATTTTTGGATTTTTTAAAAACAAATCAGTGGACTTTTATTAGATTCTTCGTATACCCTGATTAAATTGATAAGACATTTTATCTGTCAATGTTTATAACAGCCAAAAGGTGACGTGACGGCCACCATTAAGTATGTATAAGGTCATCCATTTTCTGGTTTCAAAATGCTGTGGTACTGTGGAGTCATCCGTAATCTGTCAAATATATTTTTTATTTCAAGCGTCATTTTATTAGTTTTCTGTCTGATATATATATTACGATTATGATACGTTTAACCACCGATCAACACGTTAAAATTGTTAAATCCTATTATAAATGTGGTGTTTCTAGAGTGGTAATTTTTCGCGGGACGCATTTTTTTGAAAAACGATTTCGGAAGATCTGTTAACGTTTGTGCGGAGCGTTATGATCGTATGATAACCGACTTAGTTTTTGTTATGCCATTAAAGATTTCGACTTGGACACTATGTGGTTTTAACAAGCCTCATGATCAATTTTGGCTTTATAGCGCGAAAAGTTTCCGGAACGAGTAATTACATCTTTTGTTGCCGCCAAAATCACACGAAGAAAAATTTTTGTTTATTGTTTTTTTCTGAGGTTACGCGAAAGACAGCTGTCGTTATGGCCAAGATATCGCCCGAAATGTGGTCGACAATTGCCTCGAAATGATCGACTGTTGCAATAAACCCAATACGACCATTAACACGATGTAGGTTTTCACACATAATGTGCTTTTTGTATGAAAACTTTTTTATTAATAGCCGCTTAACATACATAGTCTAATTTTGGGGTAGCCCCCATACAAACCAACCGTGCAATTTTGTGTTTTTTATGAAAAAATTCTTCATTTAAATAAATATTAGCATGAAATTTTATTTGGTGGATTTTAGTGGACACCGCTTCGTACAGATCTACTAGTGGGCGTCTCACGCCCACTTTTTGAGGTTGTCCGATATAAACCCACAGCTCACTTTTATGGTTTTGTATGGAAAACGTCAATGTCAACTTGAAATTCGATATTTCGGCATTTTACACATCAACTACATCGCTTCATACACATCTACTAGTGGGTGTGTACCGCCCACTTTTTTTCAAACCCCCACTTTTATGTTTTGCAATTCTATACGGTTCAACCGAAGGTAACGTTTTTTCTTGTTTTCTATTTCAAAGTCTACATACTTAGGTCTACATTAGCAAGGGTGTAGGGATATTCGTTGTCGTGAATGCACGTCTGCTGCGACTTGACGCTAACAACACGTACAATTTTATTATAATATAGACTAACAGTTGGTAGAGTCTGGTTGAAATGAGCCTGATACGTACCTTGGATATATGAGGGATATATCATCAGCATATGTGAGTTGCATCACTTCCTAATGGAAGATCGAGCATGACCGTTCTACTTATGGGCATTTGCGCAGGATGAATCCATCAAAAGATTGAAAAAGTCGCTCGATAAAGCATCACCCTGCCTGAAACCTCTCTTGGTATCAAAGGGTTCGGTGAGGTTCTTTCCTACTCTGACGACGCTTTGGATGTGTGATAGCGTTATCATGCAAAGACGAACGAACTTTGCTGGGATACAAAGTTCAGATAGGGCGTTGAAGAACTTCGTTCTTATCGGCGTATCGAAAGCGGCCTTATAATCGACAAATAGGTGGTGTGTGTCTTTATTTTTCGAGATTCATTTCTTTGACATAACACCTCAACATCCTCAAGCTCACGCCTTTCTTGTTCCTTTCTTTTGCGTCTGAAAAGGCGTTTCTCCTCTCTCCGTTTCGCCTATATCTTCAGAAGCCGGAGAGGACTCCCGGAACAGTTGGGAGAGTCTGGCTGAAAAGGCTTCGGCTGTATGTTGTGATAGCAGCTTACCAACGTCTAGCTTTCGTTGAGTATTGGGACGTTCGGAATGCACCATGCTAAGCCTGGTGCGTACCTTGACTGCCACAAGGTAGTGGTTCGAGTCGTTGTTGGGACCTTGTACTGTTCGCACATCCAATACGCTTGATGCGTGCCTTCCGTCTATCACAACATGAGCAATTTGATTACGTCTGTTTTGATCGGCTCTGCACCAAGTGGTCTTGTGGATCTTAAGGTGTTTAATTCTGGTGCTGCTGATTATCATGTTCCGACCTGCGGCGAAGTCGATAAGCCTCTCTCCTATGATAGAGGTAGCGTTGTTAAGACTAATTTTTCCGACTGTTGGGCCAAATAATTCCTCCTTCCAAATTGTGGCGTTGCAATGGCCAGAGCTCGTAGAGACGCTCGTAAAATTCATCTTTGGCACAGGTATGAAACTGGAGACCAGACCACGGAATTTACTACTAACCATGATTGTTTGCGGTTGTCGTCATCAAAAGGGGATCGTATCGGAGCCTGCATCCGTGTCTTCACTGTTAAATGTTGTTTTGCGGTGGCGGAAACCAAACCCATCGCACCAACCACTAATTGAGCGGAGTGGATTGCCTTCCAACAATTTGCTCACCACGGATGTTCCGTGGCTTACCCAGGGTATACGTGTTCTAATGGACGTTTATGACCTCTTGCACCGTTTGCAAAATAATCGTTTTTGGCCATTCCTAATGGGAATGGTAATCAATAGCTTTCCAGCTTTTTATAGCTAATTAATTTATAACTTCGTTAAGGGACTCGCACCACAAATACAACAGTCTACAGATAGCGAGTACGACCCTGTTTCTACAAATATATTTCAATTAATGCATTGCAAAGTCTGAAACAAATCTTAAATAGTATTACATCATTCCCACTAATTGCAATTTTTTTAATATGTATATGTATTATTGTATAATCAACTATAAACTCATTTTTTTAACTATTTATTTTTTCAATCATTTAATTAGGGCGCTCGTATGTTGGTATCAACGAGGAGATCATGTGGGTTAGCATCGGTATGGGCGTGACTATTGCAATATTAATAACGATTGCGCTGTGTTACATTGCACGCGAGAAATGCCAGAAGCGTCAGCGGGAATATTACGTGACAGCATAGTTGTATCCGCAGTTCAACGGTAGCAGCGGTAGTAAAACAATCGGAAGCATCGATCTGGAAGCATGCAGTAGCCAATACATCGAACGTATGTTAATGACAACACTGCCACCGTCGGGAGGGCAGATGGAACTGCATGCAGCACCAATTGGCCCAAATGGGAAACCAACAACGACAACCACAACCACAGCCACCGCTAACAACCACCTAGCATATCCATTGTACCCCGCAATATCACTGGTGACTCCATTGCCACCCATTCGACAAACCATTATACAGCAACAGTGGGCCGACGGCATCTGTGGCACGCGCACCTGGGGCTGAGTAACATAGTTTACCAACAACGATTTCGAGGACAGAGACATATTTCATTATAAAAAAATTAAATAAACACCCAGCCCACTTCAAATCCCACCCGAAAAAAATAAACCAGCTTTAACGCATGTGTTGTGTCATGTTTGTGACATTTTTGTATTTTTTATCTCCCACACAATTTAAACCTTCATCAATATCTTTTTGTTACAACACAAATAAACCATATTCGAAATGCGCAAACTGTAGCTACAAATTGTGCAATCATCTCGAATATTTTTTTTTTTTTATTGTTAAATTTAATAATCCGAAAAGTTCTAGTAATTAAAACTTTTTAGCTCAAAATATTAGTTAGTGAAAAAGAAAACTTGAGCTATGTATATTTAAATAAAATAGTTTTATAACTGATAGTGAATGCATAAAAAAAAAAAAAAAAAATTACTATATATACGAAACTATTGTTAAAATGAATCTGAAGTTTGCTATATTTACCTCTTCTTTATATAAGTTATATAATTAATACTTAGTACATTATTAAAGGGATAATTCCACAAGGGTCACACTGAATGTTGATTATCCAAATGCGAATAGGACTCTATCCGATGTAATGTATTCTCCATGAAATATGCACATTGTTCTATATAGTCTTTAGTATCAATTCTTCCCCTTGATTAGCAAACACATAAAAAAATATGACATTTAAATGTTAGTAATGAATAATTTTTTGTAGAATTTGAATAGCACGATAAATTACTATTTAATAATTAGTTATAACAAACATAGACATGGTATGACGGATTGACTAACGTCGCCTTTTATACGGTCATATTCATGTTATACGTACAACGTCTTAAATGATGGCCGCTAATTGATAAAAGTGTCATACATTTTAATACAATACAAAGACATTAGAAATGTTACCTGGACTGATAACCGATATGATAGTTTCATAAACTTTCCTCTCATCCATTTTTCTGCAATGTATCCTTCACTATGGAAATATATATAGAATTTCATAGTGGGCACTCAATCTTGTTATAGCATCGACACATATGAAGTATCGTATAAAAATAGGAATTGTTAATTCTCGAAAAGTTTGTAACGCAGTATAGTATGCATCAAAAACTCCATTATACCTATATTATTGAACAGTGCGCCGAAACGAGTCGATCTACCCTTGCCCGTTTGTCTGGCTAATTTTAAAGATATTAGGTACAGATGTTTTATATTTCGGAAAAAAAAACACAAAAATAAGAGTATTTTCGATTCTTATAACATATTGCCCAATACAAACCTTTAGTCCAGATAAGAGTTCAATTACAGAAAACTTCTTTATTACCCAAGTTAGAGACGGACATTGGGTATGGATGTCACTAATAGCAACCATTAAAAAATGTTCAACGTTTGTATAGATCAGTCCTCTATAGCCGCAACGCAGAACATTGGAGTAGATACTGGGTTCATATTGCAAATACTTAACCCTATGTAGCATAACCAATTGTCGTGGAGCCGGGCATCCTAAATTCGTGGTGATTCGGTTTATCAGATGTTAACAGTTGCCATATTCTTTTAATTTTTGCATAAGCTGATACAACTATATGTTGGAAAAACTTTGAGTGTGATCCTCGTACTTTCAATAGAATACAATTTTACACACTTAGAATACTTGAAAATGTGAACTACAATATATACTATATACACTGAATAAAGTGGCAAACTTATTAAAATGCAATTAAACATGTTTTTTTAAATTCGGAATGAAAAAAAAAATTTTAATTTGATAATGCGTAAATAGTACGTTAATTTTGTCAAAAACTTTATTGCGTCGAGCAGGAGGTATAAGACATCCCTTAAAGTAAGTATATTCTTGTTCAGCAGGACAAGGCGAATCGATTTAGTCATGACCGTTTATTCGACCGTCTGCCTGTGGCTGCCTGTCTGTCATTCCTTCCGTGTGAGTTTTAATGTGGGAACCAGTACTCCAGTTTTTATCAAAAATGTCTTAAACTCGGTATAGCGTAGTGAACGAGTGAACACTGTAAACTTATTCCCTGGGCTGTACGAACTGAAGAAGTTCACTTTTCCGATTTATCGCAGAAGTGACACATTTTTCCAGGACACAAGACACTTCTTAGATAATTTTTAACTTCTTGGCGTAACGTATTAGTGGTTTCCGCAAGAGAATACTGGCTCGTATGTATGTATGTATGTATGCGCTCTTAATAGCTTTGAACTTGCCCAGCAGTAAGTAATACAAAGATTGAAAACAGCTGTGGGCATTTTCATCAATGGATCGGGTTTCTGTCTCTCGCACATAAGAGCGCATAGTTTATATTTAGTAATTCCCCCAAGAATCATAGGCTTCAAAACACTAATTTAATAACAGCCATCGTGCCTATCGTAGTACACATATGAAGAAATGGAGAAATAAATCAAACCTATGAAGCGAAATGGACTAGAACAATTAAAGTATCTAACAAACAAAATAGCGAACTGTGGATTACGAACAATAGCAGAGAGTGAGTATAGGTTTAACCTAGTTTTATTGAAATTCCAACGAAAATTGTCAATATAAAATCGGCATTTTCTTGTTGTTGTTTTTTAACAATGCCCGATGAGCTATTTACCTCATGATCTCTGCTTTATGTTTCAATAAAAGTTTCATAAATTTAAAAAAAAACAACAGTTTTTTTTATTTAAAAAATAAATCCGGCGCAAATCCTGAGACATCCTATATTTTACTACTTTATATGGTCTCCATGTTAACATTATATTGTAAGCCTAATAATGAAAAAAATAATCAGTAATTTTTCATTGAAAATGGCTTTCTTTTGCTTTTCAAAATATTCTCCATGAAGATAAATATACTTTGCATGGGTTTGAACCAATTTTCGAATCACTTTTGCTACTCAAAAGTAATTACCTCCAAAATGAGCTTCTTATGCTTCAACAGGCGTGACCAAAAAGAAGTCATTTTGTACAAAGCAGCGGTGTAAGGTGGATGGTCATCTTAAATTTCTGACTTGGTACCCAAACGATTTGAGTGATCGAAAACTCTCTTGTGTGAAACGATGTGTGAGAGTGCACTTTGTCGCTTCGAGAGCTCTAAGACGCATAAAACTACTCTATATTACAGGGTTATGCATTTCGGGGTTTTAAAACCGTGGGGCTTTCATTCAAATTCTTTAAAATATCTGTCATTCCATGCTTTACTTTATCAGTTTATTGTCTAACATTAACGACAATGCATTGTTTAACCACCGAACAACAAGTAAAAATTGTTTGAACTTATTGCACGAGTGGCGATGCTACGATTTATCGAACTACTTTATTAAGTACTTTGAAAGTCCTCAAATAATTAAGAGAGGGAATCACTGTGTGGGGCGCATTATGGTCGAGAGACGTGGTCGATTTTAGCTTAGAAGTATCCAGAACGATACATTTCACGTTTGGTGGAATTGATCAAGTGAAATGTGCAAAATAATGGTATACCAGATCCCGATAGGACCGTTTACATAATTTCACACATAATTTCATGCTCTAAACTAAAACAGGCTGAAAGCAAAAATTTCACAATGTATTTTTAAGTGTATTTCTTTTACTTTCATTTACGTGGGGTGGTCGATGAGACAAATCTGTTTTTTCATAAAAAAATTCATTGACTTTTTTGGTCTTGTGAGGTTGTACATTTTCATGCAATGTAAACAGTCGCTTTCCTTTGGAATATTCGGGCTTAACACGTAGAACTCTTGACCACAAACGATGTAACACTTGTAAATAATATTCTCCATTGACAGTTTGACCTTCTGGAACAAATTCCTAGTGAACAATACCCTTGGAAACATGGAAAGTTATCAACATTGTCTTGATTTTTGACTTCTTTTTGGGGTTTGGCTCGTCTTTGGACTTCCATTCTGCAGATTGTCGCTTAGTTTCAGGATCATATTTAAAACACCAAGTTTTATCACCAGCTATGATCGAATCATGAAATATTGATCGGTTTCACCTGTTGAAATGCTGTCTTTGCAATGCTCTACACGAACGATTTTTGGATCATCATTTAAATGATGTGGAACAAAACGTGCACACAAATCTTCAGTTAATATTTTTTAGATTGTACAGTATAAGATGAATTTAATTCTTCTGCCAGCATTCTCACAGTGAAATTTGCATCGATAGCGATTAATTCACTTACTTTTTCCCCTAACTCAGTACGATTAAATGCTTCGGGTCTTCCAGGTCTTGGATCATCATTTAAATTGTTACGACCGTTTTTAAATCGTGTAAACCACGTGTAAGCTTGAGTACGACTCATACAATCATCATCATAAACTGTTTTTTAACAATTCGTAAGTCTTAGCCAATTTTTTACCGAGTTTAAAACAAAATTTAAATTGTTCGATTATGTTTTTACGACATAACTACAAAAACTGCTGTTATTAAAACGTATAATCTGTAATCATTTTGTAATCTGTCAAACGATTAGCATGAACTTAGCTGCTTTCGAAAGAAGAAAAATGTACCTTCCAAACATTGTCAACATTTAATGGATGGCGCTACGTGTTATATGATTTAGATTAAAAGTTCTGTTGTTTTTAGATCCACCTTGTATATATGACGTATTTCAATTTTGTAATGTAAAAATGTAAATACGTATTATTCATATGTGACAGAGAAATGAAAAATTAAGACCGGTCTTATTTCATGATATCTGCTATCATAGCTACTAGTATTACAGGTATCTATACAGATATGGTGTGCTGCTAATTTCAATATAAATAGAAAAATATTTCATATAAAAAAGTAAAAAGCAAATCTTTCTATTTTTTGGTTTTTCAATTTGAACTTAATAATTTTTTTATCTAATCTCAATAATTACACAAACATCAGATTGTCGGGTAGAGAAAGGAGTAGTCATATTATTAATATCTGCCATTGAGTTGCAAATAAAATTGGGCGGTAGCAATAGCCATCGGTTGACTGACTATTTTTTTGTCATTGACTTAATACGAGTCATGAAAATATATATGACAAGATTTTGTTTTTGACATACAAATATATGATACGAGGCATATCCAGAAAGTAAGTGTACTGAGGCACTCACGGCCGGAGGGATTATTTTCGTCATGTTGGCAACACTGCAGTGTAGCCTGACTTCTCCCCTTTGCAATGAGACCGGTTCGAGGTCAGTACGTTGAAAACTGTCGACGCGACAACACGTTTCGTGAACTATGTCAATCCAGTCTCCCGCCAAGTGCGAAATACGCGGCGTCACCCGTTATCTCGTTTGGAAGGGAAAACCACTGTTTGAGATTTATAATGAGGTGAAAACTGCATATAGTGATAAAGCTATGAATCGTATGAGTCTGTACAAGTGGTGTCGCGAGTTTAAAAACGGTCATACGTCTGTGCATGATGATCAGAGTAGCGGAAGACCTTCATTATGTACTAAAGTATCACGTAATTTTTTTTGCTTAAATAAAAAATTTTAGAACCTACCAAAATTCAGTACACTTACTTTCTGGATATGCCTCGTATATTAAATGTATCCTACTATATAATATTATAAACGCGAAAGTTTGTATGTATGTGTGGATGTTTGTTACTCTTTCACGCAAAAACTACTGAATGGATTTTAATGAAACTTTATACATAGGCTTTATGAAGTTATGTAAGTCAGAAAAAATTCATTATACTAACCTGTCATCTGCGCCATCTGCTTCGATTAATGGTACTGTACTATCATTGTACACTCGCTTGAATCCGGTTGTTTCCAGAAACGAAAAATATTTGTTTTCAAAAATGGAAACAGATATCAACCGGATGAACGAATGCATAGAAACAAAAAGGGAAGCAAATGACCAGCAGCCGCGTGAGGGCAGACAACGTTGATGGTTGTGTACGTTTTGCGATTTTTCAAGGCACTAGCGATTTGTTAAAAACACAGAATACCTGTATGTAATGTAATAGGTAGGTTAATTGGAAGTTTAGATTCACTTACAAGTTATTTCACCCAATATTAGAGAAAACCAAAATTGAAACTATAGAACGCTGGATTATATTTGGTCCATGTGTATGTACATACTTTTGTTATATATATGACGCAGATAGATGAGCATTGGTACACCGTGAAAAATACTTTAAAAATTGTTAATATACAACTATAAAATCGTTTGAACACTTCATTACACTATAACTAAATTTTGTTGTATAGATTTTTCTGTGAACTGTTTTGATTTTGTAAAATTCTGATCATTCAATTCACCAGCGACCAAAGTCGACAGTGTACTTTGGCTCTTTTATGGACTCAATTAGATTTTACCAGACATTTCAAGATCCACTATCTAAGTTTCACAATCGTGATAACAGAATTGTTCCTTAAAGTAAATGTAAATATATTGTCCACAACTGTTCAGTGACGTACTACCTTACACCATACAATTGTATTCACAGACATAGATTATTGTTCAATGTGGGGAATATTTGTAGAACTGCGTGCTAATAAAGTTGTCTCAAAGATAAGCGAGTGCGAAAGACATTTTATTCGAAGTTCTCTGGAAATCTATACGATTGCGATGCAGATTAGATTTCATGCTACGTGGAATAAACCCGAGTAACCTTTGCATTTATACGTACTTGGTTAATTTACTTTTGTGAAAAGCAATTGATGTCACTTTCATGAAATAGAAAATATTTTAAATAACCAATCAAATATGATAGTTAAAAGTACATTTCTTTCTGTGGTTGAATCTAGAGGTGGGCGTGTGCCGTGCCTTTTGCCGTGACACATCGTGTCACTGCGTGTGCATAATGTGTTCGTGCATCAAAGTTGAATTTCGTGCGTGTGCCGTGGGTGTTCGTGCAGAGTAAAATAAGTCAAGAGTAATGTGGCACGAAAAGCACGAAAAACACGACAAAAATTAAACGTGATTAATTTATTGAAAAACTATTCGTCATCGCTCTGTCTCATATAACTAGTTCATACATATTATGTCATTGTGAATGATCATTATCTTAATGTTTTATGCACATGTACGGACTTATCCGATCATAACTTTCTTTTAAGGTTATAACCTTCAGTGATCCAATCTGGACCAATGTTGTAAAGGGTCTATCAAAAGTCATATCCGAACTTTGACGGCTCCTGGCGTCGACACACATCTGTGTTCTGTAAGATTTATCATTTCAACTTGAATGAATTCACGTTGCCACAAGATTTGGAAATTGTCCAAAAAATAATTTCTAATTCGATTGTAATTAACTCTACACGCCGAGAAGTCTACAACCCGTGTACGAAACGCAGCCAGTGTTGAAGCCGTCCAAAATTTATCCTTTTCATGCCGTTCTGCAGATGTTGCCATGATATCAGACTATTTCTTTGCCGAATTTGATGACCTCGAAGCCAACACCAGAGCATAAAATGCTAGCATACCAGCCGAAATGGGCCACAGGGTTATTGAAAATTGCGTTATAGGTTCAGTCTCTGCAAGAGGAGCCGCGGTGGCCATTTGAATGATTTATTGTTTAAATCTTAAGTAGCACACAATTATGCGTCAAATAAAGGTTTCCGATTAAATTTAGAGTTCATGCTTTTTTCTAAATCCATTTTAAAGTTCGTTTATAACTAAGAATGATGCAGGATCCACTCTAACATGTCTCATGCAGCCTGTAGAGTAAATAACAATCGACCTAGAAATAAATTTGGACCATTTCCAAACGTTGTGGCAACATGAATTCATTCAAGTTGAAATGACAAAGCTTACAGATACAAATGATGCAGGGTGTCAAACATTGATATACAAATATGACCGCAAGGAGCCGTCAAAGTTCGGACATATCTTTTGGTAGACCCTGTACAACATATGCCCGGACTGGACCACTAATGGTTATAGCCATATTCTTCCTTTGAGCTGTTGTTTCCGTTCTCACATTAGTAACGCATAGATATGGTCAGACCCCGATATATAAATCTGTATTTGCGGGTAAAAATTGCGTTATTTATAGAATTTTTGTTTCATTTTTATACATTTGATATTTATTTGCAAATTTAAATGTGTTTGCTTGTTTTTATTACATAGCTAAAGTATATGAATCATCAACATTGATTGATATGTGTTGAAAATACAGATTTTTTTTCTTTTGACTTAATGCTTTATTTTATTTATAAAATATATTATTATATATTATTTTATTTATAAAATATATTATTAATAAAATAAGAACAAATAATGTATATAAATATTTATGGTTTGTTGAGAATGCAACGGAAACATGTATAGTCAACTTTTGAATGTTCTTGACAGACCGGGTTCGCACATCTTTCCATTTTCCTCTCTTGCCAACCAACAATAAATCTGGTGTAATCTGAAATATAAATAGAAGATCAATGACTTTTAAAATATTTATATATATACTCGCTTTACTCGTAACTATGTGCCTTTAAGGTTGTCACATTGCATAACAATTTATGCTTGCCATGGCTCAATTCGGCCTCTCTGCTGCATCTATATAAGAAATTCTATCATCTATTTTCTTTTGGATCTTTTTTGAACTCTATACAAAAAGCTGTCCTTAATTCTGAAATGCAATGAATTGTAATTTCATAGCAGGCATCTCCAGAAAGAGCGAGGTATAAAGTGTGAATGTATTAGTGCGCTGATCTGCTGAAACCGGAACCTCAGTATACACTGAATGAAAATAAAAGCAGAACATAGTTACGAAAGCTTAATGTGATGAGGGCTGTTGCATTTTGTTACTGAATAGTTAAAAAAATGGTTTTTATTTTTTATACGTAACAGATAAGGTCAACGCATGCATAAAACATGGTAGATGACATACATTATAGTCGCTCTGCATAGTCGGAGACTATGCGGCGCTACTAGGCGTCGCTAACCAACATCGCCGGGTGATTCCTTTAGTTTTTTTTTTGTTTTTTTAAATAAAACACGTAAAATGAACGGTTAAGTTCTATCCGGCCTAATTTTTAATGAAATACGGACCGATGATTCTTACTTACGCATGCTCGAAAAAGTCTACGTACACCACAAACTCCACTCTATTTGATTGAAAAAGTATGAATTAAAACTTCAAACTGCGATAAGGATTTCTAAAAATGTCTTTAGGTAACGGTGTCTGGCATGCAGCTGTACGTAGACTTTGCGGTAGTGCTTTTCTGACATGTTGTAGCATAAAATGAATTAAAAACTATAATTTTAAGTAAGAGGTGGTTAGAGTAGTGTTGAAAGGGACAGGCGAAGAGGAGTAGGAGAATTAGAGGTAGAGTGATGGGGCATGGGAAAGGTGGGGCAGGGGAAGGTGGGGCAGGGAAAGATGGGACAGGGGAAGGTGGGACAGGGGGAAGGAGCGGCAGGGGAAGGAGTGGCAGGGGAAGGAGTGGCAATACATGAAACATAAGCTGTGATATTTACGATTAAAGTTAAAATTTAAAATTTGTTTGTGGTGTACGTAGACTTTTTCGAGCAAGTGTACTTACATAGGTGGCCCTACAACCATCAAACAGTAGTTCAAAAACGTTTCACCTGAACCTGTAAGATATTGAAGGGCTGTTTTTTTTTTTTTTTTTTTTTGAAGAAGTAGAACTACATGATGAAGTGGATAGAACAAATGACAAAAAACGTTTTCCAGCCTGTATCTAACTTCAAAAACATCCAAAATATCCATCCTTCGTGTACATTACCTCAAATATGTAGAACTTATTCCGAGTTCGAATCAGATTGTACGCCGAAATTTACTTAAAAATGACATTCAGCTGTCCAACAACAATCAAAATCCTTTTATTATCTGTTTTATTTATTTATTATAACTTATTTCCTAGTGCTACAAGAAGAATATATCTGTATTTGAAAAAAAAAAATAAAGATAATCTATATATATAAAAACGAAAGTATGTATCTATGTATACCTATATATTTGTATGTCCGTTATTGGGGCCAATTCTGACCCCGAATTCGGATTCTACGTAGCAAATTACTTCGGAAATGACCCTTAGCTTTCCAACAACTAAACCATGTCGATCTGTGTAATCAATTGATATAATCATAAGCAATTTCTATAGTCTGTCCGTGCGATTTAATGTCATTGACTTCTCTCTTAACCACCTCTGCAGACAGCTTTTCGAATATAAATTTAACTGACCTACAATATTTTGTAGACGAAAGTAGAAAGGAAGTAAGTAAGACAAAGAAACTGCCCTGCTTAAATTACTCTACCATACCTGTTAAAGAGGGTGTAAAATATCTGGAAGTTCATTTGGACCGGAGACTGCCTGCAAAGCTCACATTAAATCAAAGTAAATGCACCTCAAGGCAAAAAAACAGAAAAAGGCACTAGCTACTATTAGAACCGCTTTCTCATCTTAGCTTAGAAAAAAAACTCGGCTCTAAACAACAAACATGATAATAACTTGGCACAATAGTAGGGCCGTCTATGCGTTTCACGAGTTAGACCACCCTCATAGATTTATAAATTAAAATTTAAAAAAGTAAAAATTAACTAATTACTATAAGTAAATTATATAGGTTATTATAAAGTATTATTCAATTTGTTTATTGTTAAAAGACAGATCACATATTTAAATTAAGTTAAATTTAAATAAAAATCACCTTTATATGAAGTTAACCAATTTAAAAGCAGTTATTACAAACTCACAAACAGAGGGGCATCGCTAGATCGATTCGCCTTTCGTGGTGATCACGAAAATATATACTGTATGGGGTCTACGATGGGTCCTTAAATGCGTTATAAACATTCAGACAAACTGATTTCACACTAGTATGTGTGTATGGTGTAAAAATCTGCTGATGAGAACTTGGATAAGTTCTAACCAATACTATTCACTTTCCTTGTTTTGCCTGTTTATACCATTCACACATAGTGTGAAATGGTTTGTTTATCAGTTTGTCTGAAAGTTTGTAACGCATTAAAAAAGCCATCGTAGACCCCATAAAGTATATATATTCTTGATCAGCTCGACGAGATGAATCGATCTAGCCATGTCCGTCTGCCTGTCCGTCTGTCTGTCCGTCTGTATGTTGTTGCGCATTTTTTGGGCACCAATTTTTTTGCTATCCAGTTGAAATTTTTAACCCCACTATTTGGGGTAGCTACCATACAAACCTACTGCCCACTTTTGACTTTTTGTAAGAAAACTTCTTTATTAAAGTCTATATTAGGTTGAAATGCAATGTGGTGCCTTCTTATGGTCAGCCACTTAACATACATAGACTAGTGGCCCGCCCACTATTTGGGGTAGCTCCCATACAAACCTATGGTCCACTTTTGACTTTTTGTAAGAACAACTTTTTTATTAAAGTCAATATTAGGTTGAAATGCGATATGGTGCCTTTTAAGAGACAGCCGCTAAACATACATAGACAATTGGGCGTGGCCCGCCCACTTTTTGAGGTAGCCCCCATACAAACCCAACGTGCAATTTTGTGTTTTTTATGAAAAAATCCTTAATTTAGATCAATATTAGCTTGCAATTTGATTTTAATGGACAACCGCTTCATATACATATACAAAGGGTCGTGTCCTGCCCACTTTTTGAGGTAGTCCCATATAAACCCACAGTTCACTTTTATGCATTTGTATGGAAAACCTCAATATCAACTTGAAATTCGATATGGCGGCATCTTACACATCTACTACATCGCTTCATACACATGTACTAGTGAGCGTGTACCACCCCCTTTTTAAACCACCACTTTTATGTATTACAATACTATTTAATGTTTCGTGTGAATGGTATTAGAGCTTCGGTTCAACCGAACTTAACGTTTTTTCTTGTTGCATTGAGTTTTTGTTGTTTGTAAAATCTCAAAATAATGCCTAAAAGTATATCATCCCTTGATGTTCTTGCAAAAGTAAGAACCTAGGACAATTTTCAATAATTAGATACGATTCAACAGTATGGAGCAACACCAATAACGACACAAGGTACGTATCTTAATATAATTCTTAAAAAGAGAAAAGCCGTATTGAAAGTGAATCATAGAAATTTCCGTATAAATATAGCATATTACCAATAAGTAGCGTACTCACTGGTTTTGATTATATGGCGCACGAGACTGATTACGATGTATGTCAACTCATCTGATTAAGCGTAGCCACTGGCCAATTATAGATTAAATGCTACAAACTATATTCGATAAGATGTTGTCTCGTCGTATAAAATATAATAACGTTAGCAAGCGCGGATTTCACATACATTTTGCGATTGGATTGATTAACTTAATTTCGATATCTACAAGAGCTCTAAGCGAATTGATTTGAGTTGACTCGAGAGTCCATTGAGCAAATAAAAGGGCACGCCATGTAAAATTTAGAAACAATCGCATAACTAAGTTCTGACTTGAGACACTTTTGTACACTATGGCGCATTGTCGAATATTATTGTGCTTAGTTTTTGTTTTAATTGATCTGACATGCATTAGCATGGCCGACGATGACAATTTCAACACTTCCCTTGAGAAATATATACACACAAAGCAGCGACGAGAACTTGCCTTTGAGTTCTTCGATTACTATCAAAATTTTACTGCGAATTCGGAGCGTATTGGGGTTAATGATCTCAAATGTTTGGCGGAATTAGGTGCACTGTCCCAAGGACTCAATCAGCGTCAACTATGGGCCTTTAAGTGTAAGTCGCAGAGAGATTGACATTAATATAAAAAACAATAGTTATGAACATTATTAATCTCTCGCTGCAGTTCTGGATGCCTGGGGCACGATACCTGCCGGATTACTCTATGGAAACTCGAATGACCTTGGCAATTACGATGAATGTCTACGGATCACCCGGAAAATACGCGACGATAACTACATTAATGGAAAGTATTGTCTTGCCGAACTGCCACTTGGCAGCATTCTCAATATGGAAGGCATTGGACGCTACATCAACGTCCAATTTGCCGTTTGTATGCCATCAGCATGCAGTTCTAAAACTTTTGATGCTCTGCTGAAAGACTTTCTTAATCGTTTTATTGGCATTAGTTTCGATTCACAGATCAGTCTGATCAATGAAAATACATGCCAGACAAGCGAACGTGAAAAGCTCGAACCGCTGGCCATTGTAACCATGTAAGTAGCATCGGTGAAACCAAGTTCTTCCATTTAATACTTATATCTTCTGTGTTGCAGAGTGCTTCTCTCCGTGCTCTGCGCCCTAATGGTAGTTTGTACCCTCTACGACTACTTTCTGGCCACGAATGGACAAATGCATTCGCTGATACGTGCCTTCTCCGCGCGTGCCAATGGCCGCGTGCTCTTTCGCATTGTCGATCAGTCTAAGAATCCCAATGTGATACCTTGTCTACATGGTATCCGATGTATGTCGTTGATTTGGGTTGTATTCGGACACGACTACATAATTTCTTTAACGTCGCCCAATCAAAATCAAATACACCTTTATAGGGTAAGTACGATTGAAAACATTGAAACCCAAATAATATTTCGATACTGGCCGTCATTATACACTTCATAAATAGTGTGAAAAGTTTAAATTATTGTAATATTTAGTAATACTTACAATGGTTTGAAGATGATATGGAAGACTGAAAAATACCACTGTACTTATAGTAACCTGACTGTTTTTATGTGTCCTTCAAATAGTAGCATTTTTATGTGTATAATTATTGTGCGATGCACTAAAAAAAAAAGAATATGTAAAAACTATTTGTGAATTATAAGTGGTATTCTGTTTTAAGTGAACGTATATGACTTACAGTAGGGGAATCTTGTAAACCTCGGAACTTTTCGATGCAGTTTACGGGAAAGCCGCTTTCTGAAATCACGTAAAAAAAGCAGTGTAATTCATTTCGAAAGTTTGGCTAGGGTTGCCTATTGACCAGAGTTCGGAATTATCTTAGACAACTGCGAGTACTTTATATTTACTAAAGCTATTTAAGCACTTAATTTGAATTCAATCTTTATGCTTCGTTGACTTTTATTAAAATACCACCTTCTCGCCTCAATTCCCAAGATTTTTGTAAAGAGCCCATATCCTGTTGCGGGAACCCAATGAATACCACATAGGCTATAATTTATGAAAATTAAATTAACGCATTTATTTAATTAATTTAAAACAAACACAGCGCAAACATTTTAGCCACGCCAGCTGCTCTGAGTTGACGATAAAACGCTGATAGCTACAAAATCGTCGAGTGATCATGTGTTTGCCTTAAATGGTCATGTGGGCGGGACGATATCAGAGAGGCAGAGAATGAAAGAAAACCGTTGGCTTTTTGAAAGTTTAAAATTTAATTAACAAAAGTTTGTGTTAATAGAATTTGGGTGTTAATGTAATTCAAAAATAAGCATTTGTTTAAAAAAGTATGCATATATACGAGTATGCCGCTTATCTGAATAAGTTCCAAAAATTGTTCTATAATTTTTTATATATAAAATGAAAAATTTTGTATTGTCTGTACGAGTATTATTAATAATAAGTATCATTAACAAATAATAAACATGCCTTCATTTATTTCCAACACCTTATATGCATTTGTTTATATAGATGTCCTAAAAGTAAATATTTATAACATTATGTTTTAGTGGGCCGCTTCCCCGTTTGCAATGCTAATACAGCATGGTGTATTCTCCGTGGACACATTCTTTTTTCTTAGTGGTTTACTGCTTGTGATGTTGGCATTGCGCGATATGGACAAGTAAGTTGAACGTTCTTCTTCTTTAAAAAGTACAGACTGAAGACCTATGTTTATTTAAACAGAACATCTGGAAAGTTGAATGTACCGCTCATGTATCTGCATCGTTACTTACGTCTTACGCCTGTACTAGGCATAGCCATACTGGTCTACATGACGCTACTGCAGCACATGGGCAATGGGCCTCTTTGGGGAATTGTACGCTTCGACAATTACAAAAGCTGTCGCGAACACTGGTGGGAGACGCTGCTCTATGTACAGAACTATGCGACCAAGCAAATGGTAAGTCTTTCTTTTTTGCTAAAATGACGTACTGACGACTATAAATCATCTGCTCTGCGCTTTCACCCGTCAGTGTATAGCCCACTCCTGGTATCTGGCAGTTGATACCCAATTATACTTTTTATCACCACTGCTGCTAATACCGCTTTGGAGATGGGGCAAGAAGACTTTTGCTGCTACCTTCATTTTAATGCTACTGCTCTCTGCCTGCCTTTTTAGCATGATAATGATCAACCAATACACGTTGTTTTGGAAGTAAGTAGAATTTAATTTCTTATTCTATATTCACTTCACGGTATTTACTTACTATCTACCACATAGATCTAAAATCAATCGAATCTCACAGTCTAAAATATATTTGTCAACACATACGCGTGCTGCACCTTGGTTAATAGGTATTATGTTTGGCTATTATCTGCATGTGACCAAGGGAAAAACCATTTCGTTGCCCAAGGTAAGTTAGGAAATCATTGTTATCAATTCATATTTTATCCAGAAATTTCGACTTCTCTCTTCTAAATTAGATTGCCGTCTGGCTTGGTTGGCTAACTTCGTTGGCTCTCATGTTCACTTGTATCTTTGCACTATATCCGCAATCCCAGTGGGGCTCGTCAACGCTAACCTTACTTCAGGAGGCCTTATATGATACACTGACGCGTATTGCCTGGCCACTGGCTCTTTGCTGGGTCGTCTTCGCATGTTCGCAGGGCTATGGTGGTCTCGCCAACAGCTTCCTCTCATCGCCGTTATGGCAACCTCTGTCAAAGCTTTCGTACTGCGCCTACATCTGGCACATACTTGTCACGAATATTAACGGTGGACGTATACGCACAAATACATATTTTACGGACTATGACGTGGTAAGATGTAAACCTTAAATACAAGATACAACATTATTTTAAATAGATTTCCCTTACTTATACTTTATGCAATTTCTAATTCAAACAGATGTTGCGATTCTGGCACGATTTCGGAATGACAGTTTTGCTTTCAGTATTCATGTACCTGGTCATTGAAGCGCCTATGGCTGGTATTGAAATGCTTTTACTGCCCAACCGCAAGCCAACAACAAAAAAACTTCCAATCGAACCGAAAACTCCAGCATCACCCGGTGAATCAACACCACCACAAGATACTCCAACAAAGCAGGAGCTGCCTTTGGTGGCCAATGTTAAAACTTCTGATGGTCCTACTAACTCAACTGCTGAGACAAATACAATTGCAACAACGATAAAAACAGCGAATTAGACAACAAAAATTTCTTAACACAAGGCGTATACTGCCTACAAGTGTACTCATGTAATGTACTAAGTAGTTACATAACTTAAGATTTTTTTTTATTTTTTACACCCTGTGCTGTTTTTTTTTTTTTTGTTCTCGAAAAATATTTATTTATTCATCAATATCTATTTTGTCGCCTTCAACGAAATCCCCCTCAGATATAATACACTTGTCCAGCGCTTTGAAGCACTTCTGATATGCGCCTTTTGGTATGGACTTGAGCTCCTACAGCGATGCCGGTCTTTATCTCCTCAATCAAGGCGTAACGCCGTCCTTTCATGGGACTTTTCAGTTTTGTGAAAAGGAAAAAGCCGCAGGGGTGAAGTCCGGTGAATACGGTGGCTGAGGCATGAATAAGCAAGGTCAAAATTTAGCAATTTCGGAACAAACTTCTCTAAAAGTGATACTCCATAAGAATTTTTATCACTGTTCTTCTTCCACTTACAAGAAAATTTTTAAGTTTTGCTTTAAGTTACCTACAAGTATATGGTACAAATCGAAGTTCGAATTTGGTAGAACAAATTATGTTTTTGAGTTCATATAGTTACCAAAAATTAGGGACTAACGGTTTTGCAAAAATAGAATTATTGATGAAAAACTTTTTCCAAAATTAAACTTCATAATTTGTTTTTTTTTTTTTATTAAGATAGTGAATTTTCCAACATTTGCAATCTGTGAGAGAATATGTTTGAAGAAATCAAAATAATAATTTTAAATTTTACTATTATTTATACGCATACTTTTAAAAGACATGAGTTTTGAACATGTTCTTTGAACATATGCCTATCTTTACCCTATAGGAGTAGAAATATAATATAAGACGGTATTTTGCAATATTACTGTGGTACTATCACTTAATTTTTCCTTCCAAGGATTATTTCAAGTGAAATATTTACACTACAACTCTCAGGGCAAAGGCAATATTACACAAAACTCCAATGAGTTGTTGGAAGATTTGTATTGTGATGCCATTTTCTAAATAGGGTTGGCCAAAAAGGACTTAAAGTTATATCAGAAAGAAGCTCATATTTCTTTTTTGCTCCTGTAAAAGGAGACCAGATGTTGCTGAGATGATGCTCTACGTGCAAAATACATTGCATCAAGGAGTCACGAGTTTTATTCACATTTATTGATTAACACATTTTTTATGACTAGAGTTCTCCCAATGGTCGAAATTCGAACTGTTCTCTTAAAAGTACCCAATAATAAGAATATCCATAATACAGGAGTGTCACGGAAAACGATACAAGAAAAGAATGGACGAATCGGATTCCTCTTTTTTACTTTGTGTTTACAGCGGCGCCAAGGCAGTACAACATATTTTCGTCTGTCGCCTATTCCGATGCCGTCGCTCACTGTATTTTTTTGGTGTAATTTCTTCAGCGAATTGGGAGAGCTCATGTCTTTGTGATTGGTCGATGGTATTAGCTGGGTTTTCAATACTTAAAACGCAATGCTTTAGAAAAAAATTACGTTCATCCCTACACCATCTTTTCCAAAAAAGGAGACAGTTCACACTAAACATCCTCTCAATGTGGTTGGGCTTGTCGTGAGCTTAAAAATTGATTTACAAATATTAAGTTTTATTTTTTTTTAACTATACATTTACAACATACTCGTATACTCCTTTTGTTAATATTGCTTTTCTTTTTTCAACCACTAGTTATAATGGCTTGTTACGATCCGCGCTTCCAATTCAAAAACAAGAATTGGCACGAGGAATTCTTGTTATGTTGGTTATGCGATAATATTTCGCACAGCAAATCCGCTGGGCCTAATGGCCGTAATCTCGATGCCATTGAAGAACGTAAAGGTTTGGACTGCAGATCGACGGACACCGAGATCTTCACATTCATGAAGCAACCGACAAACAAGTTTTCATAAACTGAAATGCGATTTCAAAGCTTGAAAAAACACTTAGTGACATGAATAACTGTCCTAAGCGAACGAAGAGGAGTTTATTTATTTATTTAAAATTGTAACTGCATATACAAAACATTCGCTCAATATGAAAATTTAAGTTTATACATTAACTAAACTAATTTCAAACTAGAAAAAGGAAGTTGCGGACACTCAGACCCTTTGGAGGAATTTTTGTTTGGCACGCCAGGTTGACCGACTGTGCTCCTACTGACAGCCTGGACATTGGTCCAAGCGGGCGCAATTACAAAAATAAAGAAAATAGAAGTTGCTAAATGAAATTTACAAGTTTATTGAATAGCGGTTTGTCAGTTCAGAGTTTTTTACATAGTGTAAGGAAGAGTTATAAGAATAAAATTATAGTTTAAAAAAACTAAAAAAAAAAACGCTTTAAAAGTAAAAAATAATTTTGAATAAGTTTAAAATGAGAATTAAGTGATTGACAGAAAATTAACTTTAACATAAAAAAACGTGTTTTTTTAGTTTTTTTAAACTATAATTTTTGAAAAAATAACATACGCCGTTCTCATCAAAATATGTATTAAGTTGTTGACTCGTTTTGTTGGTAGCACAATGAAACAAAACAAACGAAACGAAACGAAACGGAACGGAGCGGAACAGAACATGATCCACAAACAAATCAAATATCCTGATGATCCCGTTCAGGATATTAGGTCAAAATTGTTTTATTGTCATCTCATTAATATGCGCACTGCACGTGCAAAATTATTTCGACGTTAGGAAGTTGGTGAAAATTAAGTTGAAAGATTCCGTTACAGAGATAGATAGACACAGGTCAAGCTAATAAAAGCGTTTTAAAAATAGGGAGAAAACTTATTGTAGATAGAACAAAGAGCTCGGAAAGAATTATTGAGCGCGTAATTTTTCATACAAAAAGGCAACTTTATTGGCACGAAGTGGCGAGTTGGCCGAATGGTGACATTTAGTAATATGGACTGAAGTAAGTAGGGAGAATCAACCTCCCCAATAAGAATTTTACGAAGATAAGCAACAGAGAGTATAGAACGGCGTCATAAGAGGGTTGAAAGAGCAAAGATTCTCTAAAATCGAACGAACAAGAGAAGTATAGAAGAGTTTAGTGCTATAAGGGTCATTAAATTCCTTAGACCACCCCTTAACAAAGCCAAGAACAGCTTTTGCTTTATTTACTATTGAACAAATGTGATTATTATAAATAAGTTCAGGTTCCATTAGGATTCCTAGGTCATTAAAATACAACTCTCTACCAAGAGTAATGTTATTTAAAATATATGTTACTATAAATGGTTTTCTGCGATGAACCGTCATACACTTGCATTTTTTAAAATTTAGATTTAGAAAATTTAGACGACACCATGTATGTAGTAAGTTTATCTCAGTATGCAATAAAGTGTATTACGAAATATCAGAATATGACAAGCATAATTCTCAAACCCGTTATATACAACAGTGGAAAATTCTAAAATATTAGTTGAAATGGATTTGCCTCTAACGAAACCATGTTGGAAAGGATTGACAACAGACTTTAACGACTGTTGCAATTGGCACTTAGCTTAGCAATACCTCTATAATTCGATACATACATTCGATACTTGCTACCCTTTTTATGTAACGGGATAATAGAAGACTCCTTCCAAAGAGATGGAAATTTACATCACTCTGAGAATAGATTGAAAAGAAATGATAAAGGAAAACAAATGGAGTTAGAACATTGTTTTAGTATGGAACTGGGAATGTTATCTGGGCCAGGTAGGAAAGAAAATTTAATTGATAAAAGACATGTTAATATATTTTGCATGGATATAGCGGGAGCAGACATAAAGTCTTATGATGTGATGCCGTAAGGATTTGAGAAACTAGGATTAATTGAGCTGCAAGAATACGTACTTTGGAAAAAGTCGGCAAACAAATCTGATATAGGCGAATCGGAAGATGCAACTGCACCGTCAGGAAATAATTGCGAAGGATACGGTGAAGTACTATGTTTCGTATTAACGAAGTCGCAAAACGATTTTGGATTGTGACGCATGTTTAGTTTATATTTTATTAAATAATCAGCATAACACCTTTTATTTTGTGCGTTAATTCAGAACGTGCGACACAATATTTACTAAAATCAGTGTTTGAGCCACTTATTGTTTTTTAATCGGTAAAGGCTACGTAAAAACCAAGGCTGTCTTTTTCGTGAGACTGGAAGAGTAGTGAATGGAATGCATCTGTCGAACTAACTGAGAGTGGTGAAATAAAAAATATCTGAACAGCGCGCGAGAACAGACCAATCGGTATCGAAAATATGACACGTCAAAGAGATTTATTTAAGTCATGTGAACGACAAATACAGTCAAGCTGAAAAGAGACTTCCAAAGTTGGATGGTGATTATCTTCAGGCATTGTAATTGGAGGAAACCTATCAATAAGTACATCAAAACCAACATCAACAAAAACCAGATCAATATCAAGAAGTTTTCCAGAGCTGTTGAGCACATTGTTACACTGTTGCATGGACAATTCAAAAAGATTATCAAGAAACTCATTCTTTACCGCTGGAATCAGCATAGAGGTATCACTCAAATTTGTCCATCTTATATGATGTAGATTAAAATCATCTAAAACAATAAGATGATCGTTTCTCATGTAAAAGAGTAGCGATGTATGAAATCGCGGCGGTATGCTGACAGTAAATCCTCATTTCCAAAAAAGGAGAAATGTATGAGTAAGTAATGAATATGTTGAAACCACGAAAAGAAGTTTGAACACATATAAATTCAATATCCTGAGAGATACCAATCTCCTCAGACAACAGAGACGATTTGACTGATATTAGAACACCACCACCAGAGCGATTGGCACGATCTTTTCTAAATGATACAAAATTATCATTAAATAACTCAGTATTGAGTATGTGTGGTTGAAGCCAAGTTTCAGTAAAGACAATGATGTCAGCAATAAAAGAAAAACTGTTAAGATAAACATTACTAAGCTTAGTTGTTAACCCTCTTACATTTTGATAATGTTTTAGGAAAGAAGTAGAATTTAGTTTTTTGGCACAGAAGTTGAAACAGAGGGCAACTCAACAGGATTCTGTATAGGGGTACGTTTACTTTTATAGACGTACTCATGCAAAACAATACCAACAGGCCAGAAATTGGGAGATAGAATGATGTCGAAAATGGACATAGAAACATAAACCTTAAAAGAGGAAATCGAACGTGAGTAGCAGAAGTTAAATTTAGAAACAGATGTGTTATTGGAGCATTTAAGACAAGAATTAATATATATCAGAAGCAAGACGAGAGATAAACACAGATTTACGCAGGGTCAGGATATTCTCTTTTTTAGAAGTTTGATTTTGTATAGAAGATGGGCCGGCAGAAACGCTAATCATAGCTTCTACAATCAGTTGCCACTTCAGTCTTCAACAACTACCAGAGGGTTGGAGGAAGCACTAGTTGTAGCTTTGAAATTGAGATCAGGAGTTATTTTATTGGTGTCAATTTCCATTGGCACCAAGTCCTCTCAGAAGATACTAAGCAGGGAACGACAGAAACCGTAGAGTCTTCCGGTTTTTCATGGAAAGGTGATAAAAATACAGAGGCTATAATTTGAATATTCGGAGTTACAGGTTCATCCTGTGAAATAACTACGGCCGAAGGCTTTGACTTTGATTTTTCAAGTTGTTGAAACTTGTCGTTCATGATTCTTAAATAGCGTTTAAATTCAGTGAAACCAGACCTAGTCTGATTCATAAATTTGATTATTTCGATCTCAGTCGTGGGAACAATGGGAACAAGTCCAACGTAGACCTCTCCTGTCATTAATGGCAACAAGCAAGGTATTGGTCAGTACAAGCCTTGTTTTTAAATTGGAAGCGAGGATCAGAACAAGCCAGTGTAAATTTAATATAAAACAGAAGCAAAAGAAATAAATTATTGGTGCCAAAAAGTATGCTGTACAAAAAAAAATGAATAAAAGTTAAAACAAGAAAAAACCTTAACTTAGGTTGAACCGAAGCTCTAATACCATTCACACGAAATTTTAAATAGTATTGTAAAACATAAAAATGGGGGATTAAATTGGGGCTACCCTAAAAAGTGGGCGGTGTACGCCCACTAGTATATGTGTATGAAGCGATGTAGTTGATGTGTAAGGTGCCGCCATATCGAATTTCAAGTTGATATTGACGTTTTCCATACAAATGCATAAAAGTGAGCTGTGGGTTTATATGGGACTACCTCAAAAAATGGGCGGGAAATATTGATTTAAATGAAGAATTTTTTCATAAAAAAACACTAAATTGCACGATGGGTTTGTATGGGGGTTACGGACAGACGGACAGAAAGATAGACGGACATGGCTAGATCGACTCGTCGCGCTGATCGAGAATATGTATACTTTATGGGGTCTACGATGCCTCCTTTAATGCGTTACAAACTTTCAGACAAACTGAGAATACCATTTCACACTATGTAAATATGGTATAAAAATGAGATTAGAGCAGAAAGAGTACCACTATTATGCTCGCAGGACTCAACTCAAAATATTTAAAAGAACCAAACCAAAACTACAAATATGTTAGTATGTTTATCTGTTTGTTTGAACAAGAGTCTTAGCAAGAGAACGTAAACAAACAAAAGGAGAAACCGAAGAGAAAAAATAGACGCTTGCAGTAAATATTTAAATCAAAGAAATACAATATTTGAACTTAAATAATGAATAATATCAGTATAAACGCGATTTTTATATTACACATTAAAAGCTAAAACTTAACAATATTGAAAGCTATATTTTACAAAATTTAAATTTTTTTAAAACTTTAAATGAACTTTATGTAAGCTCACACGTAAATAAAATTATAGTTTAAAAAAACTAACAAAACACGCTTTAATAGTAATGTGAACTAAAAAGTAAAAAATATTTTTGAATAAGTTTAAAATGAGAATTAAGTGAACAGCACACGCGACAATACTGACACCAGTTAGTTTCTGGATACGACCAGTTGAGGCAGCCTCCTTCCTAGATGTAGTTTAGATCAGTATACCATACCCAATGTATATGTGTGCAGCGGCAAATTATAGAAGTATTTACACTAAATATTTATTAACTATTTCAAGAGCAAAAAAAACAAAAGCTTAGTTATATGTATCTGCAAGATATCGATATTGGTATTGTGAGCGACTTCTTCGTTTCCGCATAATATTCCACACTCTCTGCTACTAAATTGGTAATAAACAAAATCGTATAGATATACAATTTAGTATTAAACTGATGCATTCCCATGGCAGCGATTACAGTCATCGCTGCTGCACAGCAGAACAGAAAGCCATACTCATTGCCACAATGATTCATCATGTAAGCCAGCAAAACTAGGCCAAAAAAAAAAAAACGTTATCATTAACACTAATATCATTCACACGAAATTTTAAAACTTATTGTAAAACATAAACGTGAGGGGGGCGGTTTAACTTAAAACATAAAAAAAAAAAACGTAATGTAATATATTATTATAATAAGTTTATATTTACAAATAGCTACCAATGAAATAATTATAACAATTAATATCAAGCACCCCACCCTTTTTTTTATGTTGAAGTTAATTCTCTGTCAATCACTTAATTCTCATTTTAAACTTATTCAAAATTATTTTTTACTTTTTAGTTCACATTACTATTAAAGCGTGTTTTTAGTATTTTTAAACTTAAAATTTTTAAAAATATAATACGCGGTTCTCATCAACATATGTATTAAGTTGTTGACTCGTTTTGTTGGTAGCACAATGAAATAAAACAAACGAAACGAAACGGAACGGAGCGGAACAGAACATGATCCACAAACAAATCAAATATCCTGATGATCCTGGTCAGGATATTAGGTCAAAATTGTGAAATTATTGTATTGTCATCGGTGCTTAATACACGTGCAAAATTTCAAATTATTTCGACGTGAGGTAGTGGGTGAAAATTAAGTTGAAAGATTCCGTTACATAGATACATGCCAAGTTAATAACAGCGTGTTAAAATAGACCGCACTGAAAGAGTGTTCAGTGAGAAAATTAGTGCTATTTTAAGACCATAAGGCAATCGTTTAAAGTAGTAAGATTATTGGAAAATTAAGTAATAATTCTTGATTCTTTATTGACAGTCGGACGTTAAGTCCAAACAAGAAAAATATTTAGCTCTTCCAAGTTGTTCTGATATAATGAATGATCTAATCTAATGAAAAAACCAGATATATCCATGCATGAAAAAATTTTAAGGATTTCTACGGTCTCTGTAGTACATTATTTTAACATTCGGAGCCAAAAGCTTGTAATGTTGCAGCAGAGATGCAAAAACTTCTGGTTTTTCTTTTGAGAGCTCTAAGTCTCTCACCCAATCATTTACATGATTCTGAGTTAGAAGACAACACTGTTGACTCGATTCGTATTCGCTGTCAGATGTTTTTTTATCTGGTGTACTAGAGCTCAGGTTGAGGTCAGATAAAATTGGACAGTTAAGAATGAGAAGTGCGTCCGAATGTGGAACTGTAAACGTGACACATTCGACATTTGTATACTTCCATACGGTGTATCGTATGATATTTGCGGTGGTATTTTAATTTTCCCTTCCCTTATACAGGAATATTGGAACTATATTTTCTTAAAAAAATGACTGCGTACTTGATTAAATCGATTCATCAAGATTGGCTCATACTCAGACCAGAAGATTTGCATGAAGACAGTGCAATTCCAATGCTCAATGCACTATATGCCAATCATATTTCATTACCGGCAAGATCCGATGTAATTCGACTTATAAAAATTCAAACAAATAATAAAGATATTACATCCCACACCAAGAATTAAAAACAATAATTTTTGTAGCCAATACAATAGCAAGCCAATCTCAAACATTTGTCAGAATAATAAATAGAATAAGCGAAAACATCACAATTTCAAATGAAAATATTGAAACAGAAAATCTAACAGACTTTGAAGTTATAAGAACTAATTCATAAACAATTGATAATAGCCAAGAAAAATTAAGAAACCTACTAAAATGTTTCCCAGCTTTTGAAAAAAAAATTTATTTTTTAAACAAAAATTACGTATTAAAGACGATGAAACAGTTTAATGAATTAATGTCGTCTTTTTGTGCATATGGAATTCAATATTCTATATGCACAAAAAGACGACAATAATTCAATACGATATAATAGAACCATCCATTTCAAAGAAATCCATTTCGGGAAGTAATGCAAAAAGATGGTGTCTAGTTGTGCACTACAGAGGTATAAATAAAAAACTCACAGCGGATAAATTTTCACTAACAAGAATTAACGATATATTAGATCAACTTGGAAAAGCTAAATATTTCTCTTGTTTGGACTCAACGTCCGTCCGGCTGTCAATAAAGAATCAAGATTTTACCACTTTAAACGATTGCCTTATGGTCTTCAAAAAAATCACTAAATTATTTTCAAAGAATATTGACACTGGAGTTTGCCAACAGAATCATTTTTCTTTTTTTTTTTGATATGGACGATTTAGTCGTACTGGGCTGTTTATAGAAACACATGTTAAAAAAAGGGATGTGAGTGGTGAACACTCACTACATATTCATATTAGCAGATATATTAACAAACACAGGGGTGTTAAAGAAACCGCTTTCGCCTCAAAGTCTTCAGATTTCATTCATAAAGCTAAATATAACGAATAAAATTTGAAGATTTTGAATCCAAATCGTTTTCTGTAACACACCCACCAACGACCCATTTTATAGCGTTTTATCTCCCCACCCGTTTCTCCTTTTATCACCCTATCCTTCATTTCCCCGAGCCACTTCTTTCCCTTCCGCCCTTGCCCCACTGAGTAGGGTTCAATGTAGTTTATAGAAGATATAAAAAATAAGAAAATAAACATTTTATATCAATCTGCCCCTTCCCCATTGCAACCCTTCCCCTGTCCTCTTCTCCTACTGTCACCTTTTCCCTCTGTCCCCTTGGTCCCTTCTCCCCATGCCCAATTCCCCCTTCTCGAAATCCCCCTTCGCCGCCTGAGTAGTGTTTAATGTAGTTTATACGTGAAGATATAAAAAGTTATGAAAACAAACATTTTACATCAACATGCATCTCCCTCTGTGCCCACTTGCCACACTTCCTACCAGTCCCCTCTACCCCTTCAACGACTGCCTTATGACGACTTCCCTCCAACATTTACCTATCCCCATTTGACCCCGTCCCCCATGTCCCCTTCCCCCAATAACCCATTCTTCAAACAAATGTCCCTCCAAATGTATCTCCAAATGTCTTCGCAAATGTCCTCCCAAATGTCCTCCCAAAACCAAAATGTCCCTCCAAAACCTACCACCAAAACATACCTCTAAAACGTCCCTCCAAAACGTCCCTTCAAAACATACCTCCAAAACGTCTCAAACGTAGCAGGGTACCAGCTAGGGGTGGCATGGGAAGGGAATGCACGGCGAAATGGCTTGGGCATGGTTTTCTTACAAGTTGGAGCGGGACATATGGCGCGACAAATAAATTACTCTCTTCCAAATTATTATTTTCAACTTTCCGTTTGTACTGTTTGTGTCATGAACTGGCATAAAAACCCTATTTTCATACTA
The DNA here is from genome assembly GCA_035044765.1 of Leucophenga montana. Lineage (NCBI taxonomy): Eukaryota > Metazoa > Arthropoda > Insecta > Diptera > Drosophilidae > Leucophenga > Leucophenga montana. Next base: position 52,715 of record JAWNNQ010001905.1, on the reverse strand, counting down.
ATGTAAGGCCGTATACAGACTCATTCAAAACTTCATTAATTACATAGCTCTGTAGCTCTAGTATCCGCGCAGCGGTGTGGTCCGTTATTCAGGTCAATTATTTGGTCTGGGTAACTTTTCATTTTTTCAAAATTTTATCGAAGTGTTACCAATTAAAAATGCTGTAATTTTGTAAGTTTTTTTTTCTTTTTCTTTTATTGTAAAAACATTTACAATTTTGAGAAAAATATGTTATTGTTCGATGTAGCCACCTTTAGCGCGCATAATACAATCGAGTTAGTCCGGAAAATCTTCACACGCTGCACGAATGCGGTACGATGGTATTTTGTCCCATTCTCGGCGAAGAGCAGTTATTAAGGCGTTGACCGTCTCATATTTTTTAGTTGGTACTTTGGCCTCCACAATAAACCATATGGAAAAACCCATTGAGCCAGAAAAGTGATGTCAACACATACGAAAGATGACTTGAACTTGATGCTGTTTAGTAAAAATATAATCTATGGCATCTTCCCTCCTTTATAGGGTCTACCCGCCTTCTGCCTGTTACATATGTACATTTCCACAAACTTAGTGAAAAAAAAAAGAAAAAAAAAAGGTATGAGCATTGTTTGTTCCGATCTCCCTGCCAATTTAAAAACAAGGCTTGCACTGACCAATACCTTGCTTGTTGGTTATGCGATAATGTTTCGCACTTGTATTGTTCGGGTTTTAACAGGCGTGTTCTTGACGCCATTAATGAAAGGAAAGGTCTACGTTGGACTTGTTCCCATTGTTCCCACGACTGAGATCGAGATAATTAAATTTATGAATCAGACTAGGTCTGGTTTCACTGAATTTAAACGCTGTTTAAGAATCATGAACGACAAGTTTCAACAACTTGAAAAATCAAAGTCAAAGCCTTCGCCCATAGTTATTTCACAGGATGAACCTGTAACTCCGAATATTCAAATTATAGCCCCTGTATTTTTATCACCTTTCCATGAACAACAGAGACGATTTGACTGATATTAGAACACCACCACCAGAGCGATTGGCACGATCTTTTCTAAATGATACAAAATTATCATTAAATAACTCAGTATTGAGTATGTGTGGTTGAAGCCAAGTTTCAGTAAAGACAATGATGTCAGCAATAAAAGAAAAACTGTTAAGATAAACATTACTAAGCTTAGTTGTTAACCCTCTTACATTTTGATAATGTTTTAGGAAAGAAGTAGAATTTAGTTTTTTGGCACAGAAGTTGAAACAGAGGGCAACTCAACAGGTTCTACGGTTTCTGTCGTTCCCTCCTTAGTATCTTCTGAGAGGACTTGGTGCCAATGGAAATTGACACCAATAAAATAACTCCTGATCTCAATTTCAAAGCTACAACTAGTGCTTCCTCCAACCCTCTGGTAGTTGTTGAAGACTGAAGTGGCAACTGATTGTAGAAGCTATGATTAGCGTTTCTGCCGGCCCATCTTCTATACAAAATCAAACTTCTAAAAAAGAGAATATCCTGACCCTGCGTAAATCTGTGTTTATCTCTCGTCTTGCTTCTGATATATATTAATTCTTGTCTTAAATGCTCCAATAACACATCTGTTTCTAAATTTAACTTCTGCTACTCACGTTCGATTTCCTCTTTTAAGGTTTATGTTTCTATGTCCATTTTCGACATCATTCTATCTCCCAATTTCTGGCCTGTTGGTATTGTTTTGCATGAGTACGTCTATAAAAGTAAACGTACCCCTGTACAGAAACCTGTTGAGTTGCCCTCTGTTTCAACTTCTGTGCCAAAAAACTAAATTCTACTTCTTTCCTAAAACATTATCAAAATGTAAGAGGGTTAACAACTAAGCTTAGTAATGTTTATCTTAACAGTTTTTCTTTTATTGCTGACATCATTGTCTTTACTGAAACTTGGCTTCAACCACACATACTCAATACTGAGTTATTTAATGATAATTTTGTATCATTTAGAAAAGATCGTGCCAATCGCTCTGGTGGTGGTGTTCTAATATCAGTCAAATCGTCTCTGTTGTCTGAGGAGATTGGTATCTCTCAGGATATTGAATTTATATGTGTTCAAACTTCTTTTCGTGGTTTCAACATATTCATTACTTACTCATACATTTCTCCTTTTTTGGAAATGAGGATTTACTGTCAGCATACCGCCGCGATTTCATACAGCTACTGTTTTACATGAGAAACGATCATCTTATTGTTTTAGATGATTTTAATCTACATCATATAAGATGGACAAATTTGAGTGATACCTCTATGCTGATTCCAGCGGTAAAGAATGAGTTTCTTGATAATCTTTTTGAATTGTCCATGCAACAGTGTAACAATGTGCTCAACAGCTCTGGAAAACTTCTTGATATTGATCTGGTTTTTGTTGATGTTGGTTTTGATGTACTTATTGATAGGTTTCCTCCAATTACAATGCCTGAAGATAATCACCATCCAACTTTGGAAGTCTCTTTTCAGCTTGACTGTATTTGTCGTTCACATGACTTAAATAAATCTCTTTGACGTGTCATATTTTCGATACCGATTGGTCTGTTCTCGCGCGCTGTTCAGATATTTTTTATTTCACCACTCTCAGTTAGTTCGACAGATGCATTCCATTCACTACTCTTCCAGTCTCACGAAAAAGACAGCCTTGGTTTTTACGTAGCCTTTACCGATTAAAAAACAATAAGTGGCTCAAACACTGATTTTAGTAAATATTGTGTCGCACGTTCTGAATTAACGCACAAAATAAAAGGTGTTATGCTGATTATTTAATAAAATATAACCTAAACATGCGTCACAATCCAAAATCGTTTTTCAACTTCGTTAATACGAAAAGTAGTACTTCACCGTATCCTTCGCAATTATTTCCTGACGGTGCAGTTGCATCTTCCGATTCGCCTATATCAGATTTGTTTGCCGACTTTTTCCAAAGTACGTATTCTTGCAGCTCAATTAATCCTAGTTTCTCAAATCCTTACGGCATCACATCATAAGACTTTATGTCTGCTCCCGCTATATCCATGCAAAATATATTAACATGTCTTTTATCAATTAAATTTTCTTTCCTACCTGGCCCAGATAACATTCCCAGTTCCATACTAAAACAATGTTCTAACTCCATTTGTTTTCCTTTATCATTTCTTTTCAATCTATTCTCAGAGTGATGTAAATTTCCATCTCTTTGGAAGGAGTCTTCTATTATCCCGTTACATAAAAAGGGTAGCAAGTATCGAATGTATGTATCGAATTATAGAGGTATTGCTAAGCTAAGTGCCAATTGCAACAGTCGTTAAAGTCTGTTGTCAATCCTTTCCAACATGGTTTCGTTAGAGGCAAATCCATTTCAACTAATATTTTAGAATTTTCCACTGTTGTATATAACGGGTTTGAGAATTCTGCTTGTCATATTCTGATGTTTCGTAATACACTTTATTGCATACTGAGATAAACTTAGTACATACATGGTGTCGTCTAAATTTTCTAAATCTAAATTTTAAAAAATGCAAGTGTATGACGGTTCATCGCAGAAAACCATTTATAGTAACATATATTTTAAATAACATTACTCTTGGTAGAGAGTTTTATTTTAATGACCTAGGAATCCTAATGGAACCTGAACTTATTTATAATAATCACATTTGTTCAATAGTAAATAAAGCAAAAGCTGTTCTTGGCTTTGTTAAGGGGTGGTCTAAGGAATTTAATGACCCTTATAGCACTAAACTCTTCTATACTTCTCTTGTTCGTTCGATTTTAGAAATTGGATCCTGTATTTGCAACTTATACTATACTATTCACGAGAATCTTTGCTCTTAGGAGTCTAAACTGGGATCCCGAAATAAATCTTCCACCCTATCATGACAGGTTAAAATTAATTGATCTCTCAACCCTCTTATCACGCCGTTCTATGCTCTCTGTTGCTTATCTTCGTAAAATTCTTATTGGGGAGGTTGATTCTCCCTACTTACTTCAGTCCATATTACTAAATGTCACCCATAAAGTTGCCTTTTTGTATGACAAATTACGCGCTCAATAATTCTTTCCGAGCTCTTTGTTCTATCTACAATAGGTTTTACCCATATTTTTCTTATAATTCTTTCTTACACTATGTAAAGAACTCTGTACTGGCAAATCACTATTCACACACACACAGTAAACCACTATTCAATAAATTTTATTCAGCAACTTCCATTTTCTTTATTTTTGTAATTGCGCCCGCTTGGACCACTGCCAAGCGGGCGCCAAACAAAAATTCCTCCAAAGGGTCTGAGTATACGGAACTTTCTTCTTCTAGCTTTAAGTTAGTTTAGTTACATTTTTATATTGTATTAAGCGACTATTTTATATAAGTAAATAGTTGCAAATTTTTAAATAAATAAATAAAAACAGGGTAGGGACTATTTATTGACAGCAGTAAATATAGTTGGAAAGCAGTTCTTTTAAATGTTGGAAACGAGAAACCATCAATCCAAAGAAACTGTGAGACAAGTGTCGAATTGTTGAAATGTATTAAATATGAAGAGCACGACACGAAAGTTTGTTCCGATTTAAAAGTGGTGCACATGTAACTAGGAATGCAAGGTGGATTCACGAAATATAGCTGTTTTTTATGTCTCTGGGACAGACGCGCTCGCGCACACCATTACACGAGAAAAATCTGGTCCGAATGAGAAAACATCATTATGGGCTCGGAAAACGTTGCATATAAAGCTCTGATGAATAAAGAAAACATCATCATCCACATAAAACTTGGACTCTTCATAAACTTCGTCAAAGCGTTAGACAAAGAAAGCCAAGCAGTGTCATATTTAAAATAAATTTTTTCAAGAATTTCTATTGCGAAAATCATGGAAGGAATCTTTGACGGTCCACAGATAAGAAAAGTGCTCAAAGATGACAATTTCCCTTCATTATTGCCACCCAATGAAGCTGCAGCCTGGCAGTCGTTCCAGTTGATTGTTTATATTTTTCTTGGAAACAATATAGCACGGATTACAAGAAAATTTTTGAAGATTTGCTTAAAAATTATGCAAGACTGAGTATGAAATATGTATATTTTTATACTGTTTCCTTTTCCGTCTATGGTTTGCATGATTTTCATCATTACGTTAATTTCCAGCGTAATTATTCCCGGCATAATTATGTCGATCAAACTTAATTGTGGTGTTTACTTTCAACCCCATACATTTCGGACTGGGTGATCCGATTTTATATCTTTTTATTGGTATATTATATAAAACTTCGTTGTTGCATTCCCATTTTGAATTGGAATGTAAGAATGTTGGTAGTCTATATTTGGTTTCACATCAGAGAAACGGACTCAAAGGAGAATGGAAGACGAAACAAGATCCAAAATTATTTCTATTCTACTTATATAATAAAAAAAAAATAGAAATTAAAAATTCCATAGTCGAATAAGATTGTGAATTGTTTGCATTAAACATCTAAAAGCTATAAATAGGGGAAAGTTACAAAACAGAGAAAAATTGTAATGTAACACCTTCACTGAATTAATCATAACGTCAGTATTTATCCATAGATTTTCCTCATCAATATCTTGTTTTCTTCGTAGAAGTCCGATCTATATGTAAAAAATAAGAAATTAGACATAATTTGACGTTCTATTTTTTCTTTTTTCTTTTTTTTTTTTTGCCCATAACAATTAACCGATTGGAAAAAAATATTATAAGCGATTTTATTACCTTTAATATGATGTTTTTGGCACATAGTCGGACGTTTTTAACTCGAGATATGATCTAAACTGTGAAACTATCTCGAAAATAATAAGAAGAAAATTTAGACAAGAAAAAACGTTAACTTCGGTTGTACTGAAGTTTTAATACTATTAACATGAAGTTTCAAGTTGTGAACTAAGCAGTTGTAAAATAAAAATATTTGTAAAATTGTACAGCCTAAACGTACCCCTACCCCTAAAAGTGTGCGTGACATGCCCCTTCATAATTACGCGAAGCGTCCGTCCAAATGAAGCCACCAAATGTCAAGTTGATTTTGCCTGCAATTATAAATTTTATTTATGAAAAATGCCAAAAGTGGGGTGGGTTTGTATAGGGTTGCCCCATTTCTCTATATGTCGTCCATAAAAAGCCACTATATTAAATTCCTCGGATAAAAAATATTTAATAAGTCCCCTCTGAGCCCGAATGCCGCTTGTGGTGCGTATTTTCAACCTCCTATATTTCGGACTGGTTGGTCCGATTTTATATCTTTTACATGCCTTGATCGGACTTTTCAATAAAAACTTCGTTATTGCGCGTAAAATATAGTGCTCGTTCTGCAGCCACACTGAGGTGGCCTTTCATCACTTGCGCGGACTACCGTCCCCAGTGATATTTACCAATAATTCGCGTACTCGCTGGTTTTGATTATATGACGAACGAGACTGATTACCAATAGTCAAATAAACCCAGTAAGCCTAGTCAATGGCCAATTATAGATTAGATGTTACCAACTATATTCGATCCGTTGTTTCGATAAGATGTTGTCTTGTCGTGTAAAATAATAATATCGTCAGAATGTGCGGAAATCACATACATATTTCGATTGGATTGAATCATTCAATTTCGATATCTACAAGAGCTCTAAGCGGATTGATTTGATTTGACTCGAGAGCCCATTGAGCAAATAAAAGGGCACTACATGTAAAATTTAGAAACAATCGCATAACTAAGTTCTGACTTGAGACATTTTTGTACACTATGGCGCATTGTCGAATATTATTGTGCTTAGTTTTTGTTTTAATTGATCTGACATGCATTAGCATGGCCGACGATGACAATTTCAACACTTTCCTTGAGAAATATATACACACAAAGCAGCGACGAGAACTTGCCTTTGAGTTCTTCGATTACTATCAAAATTTTACTGCGAATTCGGAGCGTATTGGGGTTAATGATCTCAAATGTTTGGCGGAATTAGGTGCACTGTCCCAAGGACTCAATCAGCGTCAACTATGGGCCTTTAAGTGTAAGTCGCAGAGAGATTGACATTAATATAAAAAACAATAGTTATGAACATTATTAATCTCTCGCTGCAGTTCTGGATGCCTGGGGCACGATACCTGCCGGATTACTCTATGGAAACTCGAATGACCTTGGCAATTACGATGAATGTCTACGGATCACCCGGAAAATACGCGACGATAACTACATTAATGGAAAGTATTGTCTTGCCGAACTGCCACTTGGCAGCATTCTCAATATGGAAGGCATTGTACGCTACATCAACGTCCAATTTGCCGTTTGTATGCCATCAGCATGCAGTTCTAAAACTTTTGATGCACTGCTGAAAGACTTTCTCAATCGTTTTATTGGCATTAGTTTCGATTCACAGATCAGTCTGATCAATGAAAATACATGCCAGACAAGCGAACGTGAAAAGCTCGAACCGCTGGCCATTGTAACCATGTAAGTAGCATCGGTGAAACCAAGTTCTTCCATTTAATACTTATATCTTCTGTGTTGCAGAGTGCTTCTCTCCGTGCTCTGCGCCCTAATGGTAGTTTGTACCCTCTACGACTACTTTCTGGCCACGAATGGACAAATGCATTCGCTGATACGTGCCTTCTCCGCGCGTGCCAATGGCCGCGTGCTCTTTCGCATTGTCGATCAGTCTAAGAATCCCAATGTGATACCTTGTCTACATGGTATCCGATGTATGTCGTTGATTTGGGTTGTATTCGGACACGACTACTTAATTTCTTTAACATCGCCCAATCAAAATCAAATACACCTTTATAGGGTAAGTACGATTGAAAATATTGAAATCCAAATAATATTTCGATACTGGCCGTCATTATACACTTCATAAATAGTGTGAAAAGTTTAAATTATTGTAATATTTAGTAATACTTACAATTTTTTGAAGATGATATGGAAGACTGAAAAATACCACTGTACTTATATTAACCTGACTGTTTTTGTGTGTCCTTCAAATACACGCGTTTTTGTGTATTATCAGTAGCCGTGTATAATTATTGTGCGATGCACTCAAAAAAAAAGAATATGTAAAAACTATTTGTGAAATTTAAGTGGTATTAAGTTTTAAGTGAACGTATATGACTTACAGTAGGGGAATCTTGTAAACCTCGGAACTTTTCGATGCAGTTTACGGGAAAGCCTCTTTCTGAAATCACGTAAAAAAAGCAGTGTAATTCATTTCGAAAGTTTGGCTAGGGTCGACCAGAGTTCGGAATTATCTCAGACAACTGCGAGTACTTTATATTTACTAAAGCTATTTAAGCACTTAATTTGAATTCAATCTTTATGCTTCGTTCACTTTTATTTCTGCTAGCATCTGGTTTCTTTCACTGGAGTGGAAAATGAAATGTTTCTTTCTTATATTTTCTTGGGTTTTTATATGCAATCATCTGTAGAAAATGACATCAAAACACAATTATTTCAGCATACCATTGCGGTTTCACGTAGTATTGCCTTAGTCCTTCCAAGTTGTAGTGAAGGTATAGTACTTGATCAATCCTTTTTCTTTTTTTGAGTCGGAAATGAAATCAGCAATAGTTGGCACTAAAATAAATTTAAAACCAATGAACTCCTAAAATACCATCTTCCCGCCTCAATTCTCAAGATTTTTTAAGGAATACTTCTTCTGTTACGGGAGAACAATGATTGAGACTATATCCAACTCTCTCCTCTTGTTTTTATGCCATTTTAAGCTAATCCTCTCCAGAAAATTGCACCACCAAAGAGAAGATATTCCAGAAACTGATTGCGGATTAATGTAGTATGGAATAAGTCACAAAGAATTGTAGTGAAGATATGTCACTTGATCAATCCCAGGAAGGTTGATCTAATGGGTGTTTGGAATGGGCGCTGCTGTCAACAATATATGGCACTAGAATACATATACACAAATGAGGTGACTAGCTAAAATACCACCCATTTAAAACAAACACAGCGCAAACATTTTAGCCACATCTGCTGCTCTGAGTCGACGATAAACCGCTGATAGCTACAAAATCGTCGAGTGATCATGTGTTTGCCTTAAATGGTCATGTGGGCGGGACGATATCAGAGAGGCAGAGAATGAAAGAAAACCGTTGGCTTTTTGAAAGTTTAAATTTTTAATTAACAAAAGTTTCTGTTAATAGAATTTGGGTGTTAATGTAATGCAAAAATAAGCATTTCTTTAAAAAAGTATGCATATATACGAGTATGCCGCTTATCTGAATAAGTTCCAAAAATTTTTCTATAATTTTTTATATATAAAATGAAAAATTTTGTATTGTCTGTACGAGTATTATTAATAATAAGTATCATTAACAAATAATAAACATGCCTTCATTTATTTCCAACACCTTATATGCATTTGTTTATATAGATGTCATAAAAGTAAATATTTATAACATTATGTTTTAGTGGGCCGCTTCCCCGTTTGCAATGCTAATACAGCATGGTGTATTCTCCGTGGACACATTCTTTTTTCTTAGTGGTTTACTGCTTGTGATGTTGGCATTGCGCGATATGGACAAGTAAGTTGAACGTTCTTCTTCTTTAAAAAGTACAGACTGAAGACCTATGTTTGTTTAAACAGAACATCTGGAAAGTTGAATGTACCGCTCATGTATCTGCATCGTTACTTACGTCTTACGCCTGTACTAGGCATAGCCATACTGGTCTACATGACGCTACTGCAGCACATGGGCAATGGGCCTCTTTGGGGAATTGTACGCTTCGACAATTACAAAAGCTGTCGCGAACACTGGTGGGAGACGCTGCTCTATGTACAGAACTATGCGACCAAGCAAATGGTAAGTCTTTCTTTTTTGCTAAAATGACGTACTGACGACTATAAATCATCTGCTCTGCACTTTCACCCGTCAGTGTATAGCCCACTCCTGGTATTTGGCAGTTGATACCCAATTATACTTTTTATCACCACTGCTGCTAATACCGCTCTGGAGATGGGGCAAGAAGACTTTTGCTGCTACCTTCATTTTAATGCTACTGCTCTCTGCCTGCCTTTTTAGCATGATAATGATCAACCAATACACGTTGTTTTGGAAGTAAGTAGAATTTAATTTCTTATTCTATATTCACTTCACGGTATTTACTTACTATCTACCACATAGATCTGAAGGCAATCCAAACTCACAGTCTAAAATATATTTGTCAACACATACGCGTGCTGCACCTTGGTTAATAGGTATTATGTTTGGCTATTATCTGCATGTGACCAAGGGAAAAACCATTTCGTTGCCCAAGGTAAGTTAGGAAATCATTGTTATCAATTCATATTTTATCCAGAAATTTCGACTTCTCTCTTCTAAATTAGATTGCCGTCTGGCTTGGTTGGCTAACTTCGTTGGCTCTCATGTTCACTTGTATCTTTGCACTATATCCGCAATCCCAGTGGGGCTCGTCAACGCTAACCTTACTTCAGGAGGCCTTATATGATACACTGACGCGTATTGCCTGGCCACTGGCTCTTTGCTGGGTCGTCTTCGCATGTTCGCAGGGCTATGGTGGTCTCGCCAACAGCTTCCTCTCATCGCCGTTATGGCAACCGCTGTCAAAGCTTTCGTACTGCGCCTACATCTGGCACATACTTGTCATGAATATTAACGGTGGACGTATACGCACAAATACATATTTTACGGACTATGACGTGGTAAGTTGTAAACCTTAAATAAAAGGTACAACATTATTTAAATAAGTTTCCCTTACTTATACTTTATGCAATTTCTAATTCAAACAGATGTTGCGATTCTGGCACGATTTCGGAATGACAGTTTTGCTTTCAGTATTCATGTACCTGGTCATTGAAGCGCCTATAGCTGGTATTGAAATGCTTTTACTGCCCAACCGCAGACCAACACCAAAAAAACTTCTAATCGAACCGAAAACTCCAGCATCACCCGAAGAATCAACACCACCACAAGATACTCCAACAAAGCAGGAGCTGCCTTTGGTGGCCAATGTTAAAACTTCTGATGGTCCTACTAACTCAACTGCTGAGACAAATACAATTGCAACAACGATAAAAACAGCGAATTAGACCACTAAGATTCGTTAATACAAGGCGTATACTGCCTAGAAGTAAACTCATGTAATGTACTAAGTAGTTACTTAATTTAAGGTTTGTTTTTTTTTTTTTTTTTTTTTTATACCTTGCACATACGTATGATACATGTATACTCGTATTTAAATATTACTTGCGTACCCAAAGTACTCTGTAACTCCCCCAAACGCGCCAAATTCATTATTTAATCATATTTATAGGAATTTTCAATATATACTATATAAATTACGAAAAATTCGTGTACGTAGCATTTGGTGTCGGAAATGGTTCCTGCGACCAACAAGTGCAGAGAAAGAAGTAAAACAGCTAATTTTTACTATGCGTGTTTAAAAACTCTGAATACTACATTTGGCAACAATTCAACAATGAAATAGAAACGTAGTTTTTTCCCATATTCACACGCATACAGCAAGCCAGCCAGACGGACAGACAGACTGAAGGATAGACGGACATGGCTAGATCGACTCGTATTGTCGAGCTGATCAAGAATACATATACTTTCTGGAGCCTCTGACGCCATCTTCTTGGTGTTACAAACTTCGTGCCACAATTGCGATTCTATTCACACCATTTGTAAAAAGTACAACTAGCTATCAAAAAGTTGCATAACATAAATTTATATTTTATTTTTGTTTTATCTCGGATTAATTTGTCTTGAGTTGCTGTTACCTCAATGGCTGATATAGACGTCATTTTTAGATTTTACAAAAACTCTGTGCAAAATCTCAAAATGACGACTATATACAAATTAGTCCGAGATAAAACAAAAACAAAAGAAAATGTGAACTTCGGTAGAACTGAAACTTCAATACTCTTTACAAGCATGCAAAAAATTGCTGTCAAGTATTTTCATGCTAGAGTGATAACTTCAAGACATCCGTCCATAAGAAGCCACCATACCGTGCCGTCTGGGTCTTGTGTTGTCGTGGTTCAAATACCAGCTCCTCTCCACCAAAGAAAAGTGTTCTAAAGCAAAAATTCAACAAAATTAAATACTAATAAAATTTAAGACGCGGGACGAAGCTAAGTACTACGGAAACAAATAAAAAATCGTAAGTAAAAAGGGACGGAGGAACCCCTATTGCTTTTAGTTTGAATAAAAGCTGCTTATGACACACACTACCAAAAGCTTTACTGCAGTCTGTATAAATGACATCAGTTTGGCAATCAGACTCAAACCCGTTATTTACAACAGTGGAAAATTCTAAAAGATTAGTTGAAATGGATTTGCCTCTAACGAAACCATGTTGGAAAGGCATCCCAACATACTTTAACGACGGTTGCAATTGGTCACTAAAAATTTTTTCAATGAGCTTTGGAATAGCACTCAGCTTAGCAATACCTCTATAATTCGATATATTAGACTTGCTACCTTTTTTATGTAATAGGATAATAAAATACTCCTTCCAAAGAGATGGAAATTTACATAACTCTGTGGATAGATTGAAAAGAAATGATAAAGGAAAACAAATGGAGCTAGAACATTGTTTAAGTACGCAACTGGGAATATTATCAGGGCCAGGTAGGAAAGAGAATTTAATTGATAAAAGACAAGTTAATATATTTTGCATGGATATAGCGGGATCAGATATATAGTCATATGATGTGATGCTGTAAGGATATGAGACAAACAAATCTGATATGGGCCAATCAGAGGATGCGACTGTACCATCAAGAAATAATTGCGAAGGATGCGCTGAAGTACTACGTTTCGTATAAACGAAATTGAAAAACGATTAATTGGCATAACACCTTTTATTTAATGCATTAAAATCAGCTCATGCGATACAAAATTTACTAAAATCAGTGTTTGAGCCACTACATTTATATTTTTTAAATAAACGCGACTTAATATTTTGTAAACGGTAAAGCCTACGTGAAAACCAAGGACGTCTTTTTTCTGAGATAGGGAGAGTAGTGAATGGGATGCATCTGTCAAAATAAAAAAATTCAATATGTGTGCAGCGCTCGAGAATAGACAAATCGGTATTGAAAAGTGAGTGATTTAACTTGACATAGTGACTCCCATACCCAACTCTCCTCTGATATCCCATTCCAACACCCATTACCTCCTAGACCTAGGCACAGTCGGTAATGGCGGATCAAGATGTCATGCAAACCGAGTGGATGATCTGTCTGGCTGGGGGCCCTGTATAAAAGTAGCTCAGTCGATAAAGGTGACTGTGACCTTATCTGTGTATGGCGGATCTCTGCACAGATAGACATACTTTCTCCGCAAATCGTGTGATCAAAAATGGATTCAAGAAATTACAACAAATACAAAATACCGCGGGACTGTACCGCGACTCAAGTTGCAGACCAACTTGAACAGCAGCGCCAGGACGAAGGCCGTCTACGCACAACAGCTGCTACAAGTAGAACAAAGCCAAAACGCAACGCTGTGGTAAAGGTACATACAGCCAAAAGCCCATCAATACCATATAAAGTACATTGTGCAGCCACCAAAAGTACTCAGCCGAGCAGAAAGACACCATCGACAAAGAAGTCGCCACTACCGCCTCTAGGTAAACCAGGCGGCGTTGACGATCCCAAGCGCACGGGTCTGAGTGAAATGGTACATAAGGTACCTAGAGAAAGGCCTAACGCCGGAAAGAGCGCGTGAGAAGGCGCTGAGCCACAAAACTATGGCCAAAAGTCGGTCAGCAAGAGAGCCAACAAAACGCTCACTCCTCCAGAGCATACGACTGAGAAAAGAAGTCGTACAGACGCTGCGGTAGCACGAAATGACGTCCGACCGTCAACGTCAGCTGCTGCCACAAAAGCTCGAACTGGTGCAAACAACACCAATGAAAGTGGAGCCTCAATAAAGGACCGTCAACCGACAGCCAGCTACGCCAGTGTTGTGAGGTCCACAAAGGTTGCGGTATTAGCTGTAATGCTCACATCCTTTGCGAGGTGACGAAGGAATGGACATGTAAAATACGGTTCGACGCAGTGCACTTCCGACCAGGAAGTCGCTGTCGGGGATGACATCCTTAAGAAGAAGCTCGCGAAAGAGATGTCCGCGGAAATACAGGATGCGGCGGAGGTCATCGAAGAAGAAGGCAGGCCTCAGACACCAATGTCCGAGGGTTCGGACATTGTAATCGTGCCACTGCTATCCTCCCAGGAACTGCGAGAGGCAGATGAGCTCCTAGACGGAGAGCACAACACATTCACCGGAGAGGAGCTACCATGCCAAAGCGTCAGCCGTTATGTCAACCGTTATGGCAAGGACATTGACCTAACAACATCTGGGGCTAGCGCGAAGGCAAGGTTAAAGGCCTATATACCAGGAATACAAAGGTATTCTGGGACAAAAAACACAGTATCCCTAGAGCGTGCATTATTGTTGGAAATGATATAACACTGTTCTTTCAGAATATTTAACTCGGGACTGCGTGCCGCTGATAACTGAGTTAACCTACAGAGGCAGAATGCGATGTATGGTGATTGCGTTGATATACTTCTCGGTAGAGAGAACATCACCCCCAGAGGAGGTAGAACCACTAGTGCAGTTCTGCAACATCCGCAGTCTACCCATAGTAGTAGGCTGCGATGCAAATGCACACCACGAGGAAGGGGAAGCACTGACACCAGATATGGGGGTTAAGTGCCTTCTTGAATTCTTTATAAGTAATAGCCTCTTTATAAGTAATACATCGGGACCAAAATGCACATAGGGCGGGCAGATCAACCGACACTGCACTGCTGAATCTAACGGGGGTAATTGAAACTTCCCTTGAACACAAAGAGGTCACAATGCGTGCTTTTTTGGATATAGAAGGGGCGTTTGATAACACTAAACACGCACCAATCTGTAAGATTGTAGAGAGGGGAGTAGACCCAATTATAGTGAAATGGATACAGTCACTGCTGAGAACAAGAACAGCTGAGACAGGGATGAATGGCACCAACGGCAGAATACATGTGGCTCATGTGTTGGTCAAAGAACCAACACATGAGCCATGGACTAAGGCAATCAAAAATATTTCTAGAGGGTTTCGACCCGCGCAGAGTGAGAGCAATGCTTCAACTAGATAGAAACCAGCTGAGAACATTGACAGGAATACTAACAGGACACTGTCGACTGAGGAAACACATGTGTATGATGGGTGTATATAAGTCGCCAGAATGCAGATTTTGTAATCATAAAGAAGAGACTTCTCTTCAATAATAGTCACAAGTAGACTTCGAATATTGGGCAGTTACTTTGTCGCTGAAGAACAACTGAAGAAGTTAGATCATAGGACATCTAACTAAGAAGGCCAAAACAATAGATCTCTTTAGGTCGCGGTTTTAAAAATATGTCCTATAATAATAAATAATAATGACTTGACATAGTCAGTTTTTCTGACACGTCGAAGAGAATTATTTATGTCATGTGAACGACAAAAAAAGTCAAGCTGAACAGAGACTTCCAAAGTTGGATGGTGATTATCTTCAGGCATTGTAATAGGAGGAATCCTATCAATAAGTACGTCAAAACCAAAATCAACAAAAACCAGATAAATATCAAGAAGTTTTTCAGAGCTGTTGCGAACATTGTTACACCGTTGCATGGACAATTCAAAAAGCCTATCAAAAAAGTCATTATTTACCGCTTGAATCAGCAAATATATTAGGTAGATTAAAATCACCTAAAACAATAAGATGATCATTTTTATGTAAAAGACTAGGGATGTATGAAATCCCAGCGGCATGCTGATAGTAAATCCTCATTGCCGAAGAAGGATGAATGTATGAGCAAGTAATGTATATGTTGACACCACGAAAAGAAGTTTTAACACATATAAATTCAATGTCCTGGTAGATAATACTAATTTCCTCAGTCAACAGAGACGATTTGACTGATATAAGAACACCACCAACAAAGCGATTGGCACGATCTTATCTAAATTGAACAAAATTATCATTTAATAACTCAGTATTGAGTATGTGTGGTTGAAGCCAAGTTTCAGTAAAGACAATGATGTCATCAATAAAAGAAAAACTAAGAAACTAAGAAAAAAAATTAAGATAAGCATTACTAAGCTGAGTTGTTAACCCTCTTATATTTTGATAATGAATTAGGAAAGAAGTAGAACTTAGTGTTTTGGCACAGAAGTTGAAACAGAGGGTAACTCAATAGAATTCTGTACAGGGGTACGTTTACTTTTATAGACGCACTCATGCACAACAATACCAACAGGCCAAAAGTTGGGAGATAGAATGATGTCGAAAATGGACATAGGAACATAAACCTTAAAAGAGGAACTCGAACGCGAGTAGGAGAAGTTAAATTAAGAAAAATATATTTTATTGGAGCATTTAAGACAAGAATTTATATTATATTATTTTATATTATGTTTAGTCGTTTCAGAAGAAAGACGAGAGATAAACACAGATATGAGCGGGGAAATAACGGTCAGGATATTTGCTTTTTCAGAAGTTTTATTTTGTGTAGATGATGGGCCAGCATATACTCTTGTCATAGCTTCTACAACAGAATCAGTTGCCAAGGACGGCACAACAGTGCATTCTTTGTATAGTTTTTTAAAAATGTTATGTTGATATGTACGAGTACACTACATCCATTTGCATAATATGTGTGAATGGTATAAATATTGATTGATACTTAAAGGCACTATATGAATTTTTAATTTACTAAAATTTAATTTAACAGTTTCGAAAACACTTATACTAAGTTTCATTAAATTTTTTTTATAATTTTCAATTTTAATCACAATATTGACTGCGCCGAGTTGATTTAACTATAAAAACTTAGATAATATGTTTTTATCATCGGGTTGATCCGTGCGTGTCACATTTCAGCTCGATTGTATGTGTAAGTGTGGGTCAAATTTGAAATTCAAGATTTGACATAATTTACAACCAAGCAATCCATGAGTTTTTAAAATAGAATGTGCTAATTAAATAAATATTGAATACGCAGTTGATACAGACAAGGTGATTCGGTATCACGTAAACAAGAAAGAACGGTCTAGTCGAATGTGCTCGAGGTCTTTTCACTTTGAGTGGTACAGCAAGAAGGAAGTACAATATAAAACGGAAGTTATGGCGCAAGTTTTAAAAACGGAAGTAAGTGGTCAGCGGTATAATGTCATGTGCGGTTTTTTTTCACTATTTACCTATATCTCGACGACAGTAGAGATATCCGGTGGTGTCACAGAAATCGCTAGCGAAATTGCCATTCCACCATGCCACAAAACTTCGAGCGTTTTGATTTTTTTTTAGTATTTTCACAAACCATTTCGAACTTGGTACATAGGGTACAAAATGCATGGATAGACCGCCGGTGTAGTTTTTAGTGATATGTTTAACAAAGAAAATGATATGTTTAACAAAGAAAATGTTTCAATTGAAATTACTGTGCCAAGAATAATGGAAAATAATAAAAATAGAACAAATCCTCCATTTGTATACGAGTACTATCAGCGAATGGTGTACTTTCTTTATCTTATTGTTTTTAAACAAAGATTTGACATGGACAAACAGGATGGTATTCTGTAGTGGAGCACTTTTATGTACTAATATAATTATGAAAAAATTAATATTGCTAGAATTTTTCTCAAAGCCATAGTAACTCTGACAAGCATAAATATTCTCGACACATATATGTGATCACCCCACTTTTTGGGATAGCGCCATACAAACGCACCGTCCACTTTTGTGTGTTTGAAAACCTTTCTTATTTATGAGAAAATCAGCTTGAAATTAATATGAATGTTTTTTATTCATATTCATATACCACTTTATGAAGTAGCCCACTTTTGTACTATGAAAAAACTTCTTTAGTTAAGTCAAAATGAGCTTGATAAATATCTCTCCATTAAAACCAATAGCATAATCATAACTACAATTTGTATGAGTTTTATATCATTTTTAAATATTATAATATTAAAACGGTTTTGTTCGTGTGGCAACACTCTCATCGTCGTTCGTAGAGTGCTACCATTATCGATCTCTCTCACACGCACACAAATTTCGGTATGTACACATAAGTTTGTGCAACAATTAAAATATTAAGATTTGCTTCGTTGTGAATTGCGAAAAACAGCCGCTAACGAAAAAAAAGAAGAAGAAGATAGACGCAGCAGCTCTGAGTACTTGACACATGCAGTCCTCAGCAGCGTAATGTTTTTTTTTTTATATCAATATATATGTGTGTTGTATATAGTGAAAAGTGTGTGTGCGTGTGTGTTTATCAATGAAATACGTTCAAGCAGTATAATAAGTATACAAAAAGCATAAATAAATTACAGAAGCGCGTAAGGAATGTGCATAAAAATCGTTGCAAAAATGTCGAAGCTGTAAATGCGGAAATTAAAAGGAAAAAAGTAAAAGTGAGTTTCGTGTATTTGTGTGAAGTTTTGTTCGCGTCGTGTGTATGTGTGTGTTCGTATGCGAATAACTGCAAAAAGCAGCAGCAGCAAAAATAAATTACAAAAGCAACAAAAAATTAAAAAGTTACGCAAATTTGAACGAAATTTACGCCGCTATAGCAACTGCGGACGGTTCCGCTTCTGTCACTGCTGCAAGCAACTTAAAAACGAGGACACACAAAGTGGCTGGTTCCACATAATCCGAGGAAAAAAGCTAACACGCCCGCTCGTTCGGTTTATCAGCGCTCACAGCAAAGAAACATCCGTAGAAAACGCAACGCCGATACATCGGTTGCAGTCTCTGTCCAGCTGCACGCTTAACGCTCGCGATGAGCGTTGTCGGCGATAGCATCGCCTCATCAAATGGACCACGCGTCGTGACCATATACAAAACCGAGACAGGCTTCGGTTTCAATGTGCGTGGCCAGGTATCCGAGGGTGGACAGCTGCGTTCCATCAACGGCGAACTGTACGCGCCGCTCCAACACGTTAGCGCGGTGCTGGAGAATGGCGCAGCCGAAAAGGCTGGAATTAAGAAGGGCGATCGCATACTCGAAGTGTAAGTGTTTTTATATATGTACATATACATATATGTACCACTCTTTCCATTTATCCACTTTACATACTCGGATAAAGTTATCAATCAGATCAGCTGTGATTTACATATAATAGAGAACAAGAACTAAATAAAATATATTCGATTGGGATCAACGAATTACATTTGTGGTTTCCTATGTCGTTGTCGTAGCCGCCGGCCACGCTGATATGTACATATATATGCTGTGTATTACTTGACCTGTTTTCAACTAATCCCACCCCAGACCACAACCCGTCACGGTGTCGGCGGCATAAGAAAAGTAGCCTGACTTGTTCCGTCCTGTTTGCAGACTGTTTGATGACATTTATTCCACTGCACAATGGGCTAAAACTAAAACCAAAAAATAAAAAAAAAGTTAACTTCGGATGCAACATTCACACGACTTTGATGGGTATCTTTGGGGGCTACTTCCAAAATTGGGCGGGAGACGCCTATTAATATATATGTGAAGAGTCTGTCCAATTTTGAAGTTGATATTGACTTTAATAAGAAGAAAAAATTTAACTGCGGTGGATCCGAAGCTTCAATACTCTTCGCCTTTGCCGTTGTTGTTGTTGTTGTGTTTTTGAATGGATGCTGAGATTTAAAATTATTTTAAAAATTATTTTCAATTATTGCGACGAATAGTTAAAAAACTAAATTTAATTTTTGATTAAACAAACTAAACTCCAGAAGAAACTGTTAGCATTGGTTGTATCGTAGATTAAATACACTTAATATATTGCATCAAATATTCTATACCTAGAACAGCCACTTGTATCCAGTAGTACTTGCCTGGTATCAAATATTGTGCTAAGGATTGATTTAAGTCTCTATACAAAGATTTTAATACATTATTCAGAATTCCAGAAAAACCTGTAAAACATAGGAACATGCCCAAATTAATTAGTTTCTTAAATTAAAAAAAAAAAATATATAAATTTAATTATTTCCAGTTATTTTATGCGCAGCAAGAATCAAAAATGCAAAATACTTGTTAAATAGTGCACATTTGTATATAAATAAATGTTATTGTTTTAAAAATTGTTAAGTCGAAGTATTCAAAGCTATGGAGACACCAGCGTTGTCGAGCAAAAGTGCAAGTGTGATATACATATAAATATGTAAACATAAATTTTGTTGTACTATTTTTAAGTTTTTAACAATCAAAATTTGTTTAATATTTTTATATAGTGTTGTAGGGATTAATGAGTAGATGTTAAAAAAACAAAGAATTTTGGCCAATTTTCTTGATATTAAACTTTCCTTAAAACTTAGCACTTATAATTCACAAATAGTTCTTACATATTCTTTTTTTTTCATTGTTTAATTGTTTGACAATTAAGAAGTAAATAAATGAGCATATTGTTCATGTATAATACGGGTTTATAGAAACGACCGAGCATCGGAACGAGACGGGGAACGTTCCCCTCAAAAGCATTTTTGTTGAGTACAACAAAAATTTGTTCGTTCATTTTCATAAAATAGAGGTTTTCTTCTTAGTAGAGTCCCCCAAGCGGGCGTTCTACTTCGGCCCCTTGTTCAAATTTATAGTTTTATTCACAACATATTTTATATTTTCGTTAGCGTATATTATTATTTTTGATTATCCATATGAAAAAGGCATTCATATGTAAATTAATTTTTATTTGATTTTACATTCAACGATAGATTTTAATTTTGAGCGTTTCCAGCGAAAATTCCATGAATAAGAATTATATACATATTTCATCGAAAGTATTCTCCAGATGAAAATCATAATTTTCTATATCCGAGTTTGAAAAAATTACTTTAAAGAAAGAAACTTGGCGAGATAACTAATGGCAGCTTTTAAGTTTTGTCAAATAATATCATCTTTAAGCATTAAAGTCAACTTTAAAAATAAAAGTAAATATGTAGTTATCAAATCAATCAATTTAAAAGTAGAAATTTAATGGTTTAAAGAAGAACTACTTTGTGTAATACTCTTCAAATGGACGTAATAATGGTCAGTGTATATGCGTATAATACGATAAGTTTAAAAGTCCATCGAATTTATAACGCATACACATACATACATACATACATACATACATACATACAAATAACCCACAACGAATTTCGCTTTGATATCGCACGTAACGAATAATAGTAGGCGGATATTTTCACTGGCCTACACCCTCTAATGCATGCTTATTCTAATAAAAGTAAAGCGCTTTATAAAAATATATAATGCTGAAATTCAAGTAGATATTGATTACAATAAACAACGCTGGGCTTTAATGGGGTTTTGAAGTACAGTGAACGTGAACTGATCATTTATCTATGTTGATATTGATTGTAATAGAATAACTTTTCATTAGAAAATATTAAAATAGGCAGTGAGCCTTCTCAGTATAGTTGTTGTGTCATTCTCATTAATCTCATTAACCATACGTGAATCATCCACCTATAGGAAGGCATCAGAAAAAAAGTGTTGTACATAGAAAACCAAAAAAATTGTTGGAGGTAGTCAGCCTCGATACCGATTGCTAGAACGATTTGTTGAAAACTAAGAGATCATTAGCAATATAAAAATCCACATAAGCAACCATGTTTAGATCGACTCGTTGGTAGAGCCTATTATCGTAAGGGCAGCTTCCTTCTAGGTGTTACAAACTTGAAATAAAACAAAAAAAAGAACGTTAACTTCGATGAACTCGAAGCTTTGATACTCTTCACACTTGCTCTTTTGTAGATTTAGATTCGAACATATTTTATAATAAGTGGCCCACTGTGTGCGTGCTTGCGTCTATCTCAGTGCTCTATGATTGTATGTACATACATATGTATGTTTGTATGTGAACACTTGCCCAGTAGACAAACGCGCCCCAAAAACGTAGGCCTCCCTTTTTTTTGTCATTTAAAAAGCACACAATTTGACTCTCCCTATACTTCTCTCACTGCGGAGGCGAATCAATAAACTTTCCGTCGTTGTGGCGTCAGCGGCATGGTGATGGACAGCAGGGTGACATGCTGGAGCGATGGTCGTTAAAGGTGGCTTGTTGGTTGGAGTATGTTGTCTGTTTGGTTTAGCAAACAATAACACCGACAGCGAGGGTTGACACTCAAAATTCTTTAGCAGCTACAGCGTTCGCAATGGCCTACGTGCCTTTCAATAGATACTTTCGTTACCGCTTTCTAACATTTGTCAAGCCAACCGACAACGAAAAATTATTCTAGAGTAATTATGAACCGGGCGGTCGTTCTGCAATAAACAAAAGAGTGTGGACATTTTTAATGACTTTGTTTCCGCATATCTCTAATTAAACGCTTGCCTCAAAGTAGTCGCAATTCGCGAAATGTTTTTTTTGTTATACATTCCCTATTATCATCATCTTCCATTTGCATTTTGAAACATTTGTGCTGTGCGATTTAAGACCAATACAGTAAATGTTCTATTAAATCCAACAAATATATTTATTATTTACGGTATTATTTTATTAGCTTTGCCTTTTACAAATGCCACAAGGCAAATATCGAAGCGGTAGAGTGAAAAATAGAGACAAAAAAAGAAAGAGAGAGATACAAAACAAATCTACTAATGAGCTGAAAAATATGCGCACATACCCCATAATTCACTCCACCCTGTTCTGTTCTGTTCACTTTGGATAAAAAACCAAAACCAAACAGGCAGACAACCGGCATTCCGGGGGCATTCTTTAACATGCGAGTACGTACATATGTATATACTGTATGCACGTATACAGCAATGGGAAAAAATAACCAGTACACTGGGTGATTATACTGGAGTATTCACGACTGAAAAATACCCTGTATCTAGTCTAATTATATTTATGCCATTGATTTGTATGTCGCTAAATTCTATAAATTATCTACTGATACATACTCAGATTAATATTATAATTATTGTTTATAACCTGTACAAAAAAAAAGTACAATGGTATAATAAGGTTGTGCGAATGTAATTTTGTATTTCATATTTCTTTCAGATACTAAGTACATATTATTATGCGTGTAGGGCTACGGTGACAAGGTGAACACCATCAACTTATCTGTTGGCATATGTCGGAATTGATATATATTAATTAACTAGCTTTGCTGGTAATTAGTGTTAGATTAAGTCCATGGGCCTCAGACTCTTTAGTCGTCGTGCTGTTATTAGGTCTTATGTTGGAATATTGTTTATTTCTCAGTTAGAATGTAGTGCTATTTTTGTTTGATATTTTCTGCTAAAATGTTTTATCTCATCGCTTATTGGCAATATAAGCAAGTAGTTTATAAATATCATGATTTGAAATGTATTTCCGCATCTACTATGTACGAAGTATCTTAGATTACTGTCAGAATGTATTTTATAATAGGCAGAAGCATGCATGGGAGTCCTCAAAAAGTATATTCTTGATCAACACGACTAGACTAGTCGATCTAGAGATGCCCGTCTGTCTGTGTGTTGCTGTGCATTTTTTTTCGTTGATAGTAACTTGAAATTTGATATGTAGTCCTCTTAAGAACGAATCTCTCACATGTAACGGGTGATTCATTTAGACGGGGGTTTTTTTTTTTAATTTTAAATAAAACACTTAAAATATAATTGGATGTCGGAATCTTTATTATGACCTGACCCGAAAGAACAATCTCTGACACTTAATTTTTAAAGATAATTTCATTCAAATGTTGGCCGCGACTATGCTGTAGGTGGTCCATTGGTAAGGTCCAATTTTCGATAACTCTTTCCGAATTACGCGAGTAATTTTGGCTTCCAAGTCTACATCGTAGCAGACTTGTCGACGAAGACTAATGACTTCACATCGATCCAGGCGGCCAGTTGACAGGTCCGAAATGCAAAATTTGGGGCTCACCAAAATGATTTCTCAATGATGTCATTGTTTCGGTCGCTGTGCATGAAGTAGCACTTTCTTGCTGAAACCGAGTGTCACCGACATTATGGGCTTCAATTTCAGGCAACAAAAAGACCGTTATCATGGTACGGGTTGCTCATCATCCCAAATACGGAAAATTTGTTTATTGACGTATCCATTGAGCCAGAAATTGGTCTCATCACTGAACAAAATTCGGCGCGAAACCGCGGATCTTGTTCGGATCGAGTTGGATTTTGTAAGCCTTTAAACGAAGAACCTGTCGTAAAATTCGCCAAGTTATTCTATACGAAACGCCAAGATGCTGCGCACGGCGTCGAATGGAATGATCATGATCTTCAGCTTAACTCTCCATTCCAGCCGAAATATTCTTCTAACTACGGGCTGGATATTCAACTTGGTGATAGTATTGACAGTATTGGGCTCGGAAGGTCGATAATGCACACCATATGTTTCTCGAAATGTACGAAATACATTTTTTACAGAACTCTGATTTTCGTAATACAGCTGAATGATTTGGAGACATTGTTGCGGTGTGATTCTTTCTCTAACATTTCTGAATAAAAATAAGATGACAGTATGACATCGACTGGTGTGATATGTGAAAAATAAAAACAAGTGAAGCCGTTAATAAGTCGACCAATTTAATATATAGCCACCATACAAACCAACCGCACAAATGGATATCAACTTGAAATTTGATATGTTGGCGTGCCCGCCCACTTTTAAGTATACCCATACAAGCCCGAGGTGTCATTTTTGACTTTTTCTATGGAAAACTTATTTATTACAGCGAATCAACATGAAATTTTATACGATAGATTCTTAGGATCGTATGCTTCACATATTTATCAGTATGTGTGTACCGCCAATTTTTAGGTTATCCCTCATACAAACCTACCACCCACATTTAGGTTTTTGCATAAAAAATAAAAAAAGTGTATTTTCAATAAGAATTTAAAATTGGTGGTTTTTATGGACAGAACACATTTATATATTAATGAGTGTGTCCCACCCAATTTTAGGAGTAGCTCCCATAAGAAATCCATTATTCACTTTTAGGTTTTTACGATTGTTTTTTTTTTTTCTATGGCTACTAAGTACAAAACCTTAAACTTCCGTTCCCGCAATTACAAATTTTCTTGTTTCTTATACCATTCACACATATTGTGGAATGTTGTTCTCAGTTTGTAAAAAAGTTTGTAACGCATTATAGAAGACGTCTTAGACCATATAAAGTATATATTCTTGATCGAGAGGAGACTACCTAGACATGCCCGTCTGTCTTTTTTTCTTGATTTTGTTTTTTCTTGATTTTGTTTTTAATATTTGATGTTTATGTAACGTACGTACGTTCATAAAAAAACAACCATATTAAACTTCAAGTTGGTTTTTCTTTTAATAAAAAAGTTTTTCATACTACATATATCCCAAAAGTGGGATAATTAAATCTAATATTTCATAAATTCTAATAATATATCCCGCATATTATTAGAATTTATGAAACCACTAAAAAATATATTCTATGGTCCATATAATTAGCCTTAAACAAGGTACTGTTTATTTCGAAGCCGAGCAATCTCGACTGCAGCGTTCTTCCTTCCTTTTCTACAATATGAGTTTTGTCCGACTAACATAAAAAGAGAGTGTAAAGCTAACCATTGATGCAGTTTTGATAAATTGATATTTATTGGGAAACTTTCAATAAGCAGAAGGTGGAGAGAATTGTTGTTTTCATGGGTAGGTTAGATGATATTTTTCACATTGTGGCTGGCGATGCATTTTCGATAATGAGGAACGAAAAAGACAAAGAATTATTGGAAAAACGACGACAGAATGGACGACCTGGTTCAAATTGAGGCATTGATGTGAAATTAGCATCCAAAGAAGAAAAATCGAGACTGCGGAAAGAAGCGCGAAAATTAAGACATGAGAAAACATCGGAAATTCAACAGTCTGGTGAGTAAGTTGATTAGCGCTGCGGTCGATTTTTCATTGTATATTTATTATTTCTCATCCAAATCAAATCGTCCCTCCATTAAAGTTTCGAAACTGAGCATATGGGATTTCGACGAATATTTTTATTTAAATTTGTATTCAGTTAGATAACCTTCTCGGTCGAAGCCGTGGTCGCCGTCATCACATCTTTGAGATTGTGCTCAAAATGTTTTAAAAAAGAAGTATAGTAAAGCAGTGCACCTGAAATTCTCATTTTCAACCGATTCGCTGACTTATGGGACAATACCAAACGAGATCAATTCAATTACGGCCGCGTGAATGTAAATGTGGGCTCGAAAATATAATGAATGTGTGCAATTTAGAGATGAGCTAAACAGTGATTTTTGAGTACCAGTGATTTTCGTGACTGCTACTTTCAAATCATCGTGATTTTTAACTGCTACTGCGATCGCTGAAAAAAAAATGATAAGCAAAAAAAAGGTATTTTTATACATTTATTTTATGAAAGAAAACTAATGTCTCCGTATATTCTTACTATTACTTTGTGTATGGTACAGACGATCCCACACAACATAGCTTTTCAGGTTTGGGTATTTATATCCATTTCAATGCCACCACTTTCACGGGTTGAATCGCTAAAAGCTATTTCGATTGGATACTAATAACACATTTAAGGAAAACACTTGGTGTTGTCAAAATTATGCTTTGTAATGCCATTTTCTGGAGAGGATTAGCTTAAAATGGTAGAAAAACCAGAGGAGAGTGTGGGAGATAGTCGGAATCATTGGGCTCGCGCAACAGGATATGGGCTCCTTACAAAGATCTTGGGAATTGAGGCGGGAACATGGAATTTTAAGTAGTCATCAGATTTGTACATATTCTATTGCCAACCATTGCTGATTGCAGCGCCCATTCCAAAAACCCATTGGAACATGTATATGCCGCATAATCCTTCCCGGGATTAATCAAGTGGCACATCCTTATTACAATTCTTTACCAATGATATAAGTTGCCACTTGATATTGGTACAATTTATCAGTTGAGCGATAGTCAGTGATTCAATCACGGCGACTGAAAATCACGAATCACGAATATCAGTTGATCATATGCATGATATATTACTCATACGCCATTAATCGCAGTGGCACTAGTAAGAAATAAATGATATTCAATCACTGTGACATTGACAATATCGAGTAGAAACTGATATTCGTGATTTTTCAGTCGCCGTGATTGACTCACAGGTAGTTAAATATCGCTCAACTCTAGTGCAAACCAAGCAGTTTTGTCGAAACCAACTCAAACATACCCAAATTCGTGGCGATTATAAGGAGTTCTTGGAGCTCAAGATTACATTTATTGATGAAAACGGCAAAGCTTTTCACGCATGAAGTCCTACATCACACGCATTTTATTATCTTGCACAAAGGCAATTTATTATCTAAAAATTAATGCAATCAGTTTATTCGATATTATCTCAGTTTTTGCCGTTAAACTTTACATCATGAGCTGGTATGGACTCACGAATAATATTGAATGCCCCATCTGAGCTTTTGTCATACACTGCACATATCGCAATGTGCAATATCTGTTGAATACGATTTAAACAAAAGTTTACTTCTCCAATTTCTAACTCAAAGCTGGTTTTTTAATCAATTTCAACTTAAAATGTAATATGATGACTTCTTATGGACGGACACTTGACATGTATGTACTCGGCATATATGTACATAAATTCACCACCTACTTTTATATTTAAGTAAGAAAAAGTTGTTCATTGCAGCGTAATGTCAATTAGAAATTTTTCATGGAGTCTTCTTATAGACGGATGCTTCACATAAATATAAAGTTCCGTGTCCTGCCCAGTTTTTGGGGTAGCCCTCTACAAATTCAGCACCAAATTTTATGTTATGTCTACATTTTATGTTAGGGTCAGTTTCACAGTCAGAGTTAACCTAGAGTTCTTCTTTGATCCGCAGGTTTTAGTGTTACGGGTCACCATTTACGTCAAAGTTTGTGCCTGAGTTAACTATAGACATATATTTCATATTTATATTTATATTCTTGTTTTTGTTTGCCAATTAAATTAGCAGAATTACCAGTCTGCAATATAATACAAACGCTTTGTTACATGCCTAATGAGAAAGTGTTGCCGGACTGTAACATAATACTTATTTAATCTTAGTTTAACTTTTCACTTTAAAACGCACACTGCTGGTGACCATCGGTTTAGAGTTAAAGTTAAGTTACGTTAACCGGAGATCTGTGAAACTGACCCTTAGCGATTTGACCTTCGAACGATACAAATTTCTTGAATTTCGAAAATATCTTTCCGACACAAAAAAAATTATTCATATCAGTTGACTGGATTCAGAGATAAAGATGTCCAGACTATCAAATGCCAACAAAAACAAAGATAACTGCATATAAAAAATGCATGAAAACAAATATTTTGTATGACTTACTGCGACAGAAACAAAATAACCACACACATACTATTTCTTTAAATTTTTGATAAAATCTCGCTTAATTTAATGTGATTTTTTATATCATTCACACATAGTGTAGTACTGTAATAGTATTATCTGTTTGTCTGAAAGTTTGTAACACATTAAAGGAGTCATCGTAGACCACATAAAGACGAGTCGATCTAGTCATGTCCGTGTGATACTTGCTGTGCTTCTATTTTTTTTTTTTTAAATAATTTTTTAGACATTGGCTGAGTGTCGCTATTTAAGTTTCGTTTGGTCACAAGTTTATTTAAATTGATATTTATATTGAGTATTCATATTGATATTGCCACGCAGCCAAACTAAAAAACCACTGCCCACTTTGTTTATACCATATACACATATTGTGAAATGGTATTATCAGTTTGTCTGAAAGTTTGTAACGCATTAAAGGAGGCATCGTAGACCCCCTAAAGTATATATATTCTTGATCAGCTTGACGAGACGAGTCGATCTAGCCATGTCCGTCTGTCTGAATGTGGTTGCGCATTTTTTGGGCACCGATTTTTATGCTATCCAGTTGATAGCATTTGCACACACGTTTCTAATTATCAAGATCAATTATTAATTATTATTAATTATTAATTATCACGCACACTTTTTTGGGGTAGCCCCCATACAAAGCTACCGCCCACTTTTCACTTTTTGTTTTTGAAAAACTTCTTTATTGTGGTCAATATCAACTTAAAAATTCTTCTAGTGGACGGACACTTCACATATACATTAATGGGTGAGATCCGCCCACTCTTTGGCGTAGCCCTAATACAAACCTACTGCCCAATTTTGTGTTTTTGTATGAAAAACTTCTTTATAATAGTCAATATTAGGTTGAAATGCGATGTAGTGCCTTTTTATGGATAGCCGCTTAACATACATAGACTAATAGGTGTGTCTCGCCCACTCTTTGGGGTAGCCCCCATACAAACCCACCTCAAACTTTTGTTTTTTATAAAAAAAATTCTTTATTTAAATCAATGTTTGCTTGATATTCGACTTAGTGGATTTTAAGGGACAACTGATTTGTATACATGTATAAATGGGCGTATCCCGCCCACTTTTTGAGGTTACCCCATACAAACCCACAGCTCACTTTCATGCATTTATATAAAAAACATAACTATCAACTTAATATTCGATATGGCAGCATATTATAGATGGTCATATACATCTACTTGGGGTAGCCCCTAATTAAACCCCACACGTTTATGTTTCACAATACGATTTAAAACTTCTTGTGAATGGTATTAGAGATTCGTTTCAACCGAAGTTAACGTTTTTTTTTTTTTTTTTGTATGGAAAACTTATTATGTCGAAATCAGGTAGAACTTCGATATGAATGCATTTTATTCATATACATAAACCAAATGGCGTGTGCCGCCCACCATAGACCTCATACAAACATACCACTCACTTTTGTGCTTTAGTATGAAAAACATCATTGTCAATATTAGACAACCGCTTTGAGCTTCGGTTCAACCGAAGCTAACTTTTCAATAGAGGCATCGGAGACCTCATAAATCATATATATGTATATATCCGTGATCAGCGCGATAAGACCCGTCGATTTAGCCATGTCTGTCTGTCTGTGCGTTCCTCCCCACCCTACTCCCTCAATGAAATACAGGTCTGAAAGTTGGTATGAATACTTTTTATAACAAAAAGTAACTTTTATAACAAAAATAACTCAAGTTTAGAAAATGTAGCTCCCATACAGAAACACTTTGTATTTATTTTGTTGTATCGAACATGTTTGAATTAAACTAAATAATAATTATTTTGACAAATTGTGAATCCGATTAATAATAGCATACATATATTATATAAATTGTATACTTATGTATATCAGTAAATATATGAAGAATCTATAGCTCAGCTGCATAACATCCAGCCGACTTGGCTTCAACTTACGCTCGAACCAAAATCTGTTTAATTTTTGATATGATTCTTTCTAATTATTTTATGCACAACAATACTATCAACAACTGCCAAAAATGCAAAAGTCGTACCAAATACATAAAATCTGAAGTAGACACCAGCGTTGCTGAGCAAAATGGGCAAGTGTGAAGAGTATTAAAACTTCGGTTCCATCGAAGTTAACGTTTCTTCTTGTTACATTGATGAAATGTGTTTTTTTTTTGTTTTTGTGTAGCTGTTTTTGTTTTTGTGTAGCCTATAAAATTAAGAAATATTACATTTTTACATTATTACCTTTTTTTTCTTCCAAATAAGATGTAAAAAGCACTATTATTGGTTTAAGTTCATGGCCTACGGCCTGAATATTGTGAAAAGTCGCAAATCAGCTTA
The DNA here is from genome assembly GCA_035044765.1 of Leucophenga montana. Lineage (NCBI taxonomy): Eukaryota > Metazoa > Arthropoda > Insecta > Diptera > Drosophilidae > Leucophenga > Leucophenga montana. The sequence goes on along the minus strand of JAWNNQ010001905.1, from coordinate 22,066 downwards.
CAAAATTATAGACAGATCTTACAAAATTAAGACAGATCAAATATTAATGTTCTGCATTCGATATTCGTTGTCTTTGCAGAAATTGTGTCCTCATTACGTTATGGGCCATATTGCCGTGTATGTAAATTTTTTCAACAGTAACACCGAAGATGCTCTAACTTCTCAATATTGGTGTTAAAGTTCGAACGTTGTTCTGAGCAAATCGCTCATACAGAGAAAGCTATCCTCAATTTCTTTCATCAGAGCGTGTGCTGACAATATGTACAAATATTTCACTTTTATGCGATGAATCAAGATCCAGGACAGAGTAGTCACTTTTTACCACATTCACTGTTAACATATGATTTTAGTCCTGATAAAAATATTTTCATATATATTCTATATTTTCTTAATTATTGATTGATTTCTTCCATTTTGAGCGACGTTTCCTACCCTTCGCTCTCCACATGTCGCTGCCGGCATCGTTATGGCTGTGATAGTCTATCTCTTTCGTTTTTAGGCCTAACAACGTTTCATCTCAGTGCTGTATCAAAGCTTAAATTCTGTTGTTTTGCTACTTATCGCATCGACTTATGGAACAAAATTTAAAAATTATGTGCCATTCACCACTGAATGATGATCCAATTTTTATTTATTAACTAAAAAATCACATAAAAAACTATAGCCGACTGTATTGTACTCTTCAAAGCTATGAGAAAAGAGTAACGAGGTGTGTGGTTCTCAATGAATTACATTTTTAATGACAAAAGTTAAAAATTGCACAAATATTCCTATCACCTTCATTTTGAGGATTCGGCCGATTATATTGCCGTAAGCCATATCTTTAACACTGTGGTATTTATATATTGGCTATTTTTGCAGGGCGAAAACGATTGCGATGGTGGTAATACAGAGACAAACTTCATTTAACGCGACACATAGAAAGTCCATATCACGATATATTATACACTATATACGATATATTTATTTACTGCAACATTAAAATCTGTACATGTTTAATATATATTAATTAAAGAAATAGTGGTGAAAGGGTCAGGAGCGTTTGCATAAAATTTGTGATGAGTGGACTGAGGAAGATTCAAGAGCAAAAAAAGTTTCATGTAGAGATTGATTTTTTATACTCTTCACATACAGTTTGACGTTGAAATCGCCAAGCACGATTTGTACATCGTGATTGGGGCAACGCTCGTAGAACTCGTAGAATTCCACGTACGAGTAGTTTCCTACTAACAACGAAACCGCATCCAAATTCGTGCTACCTCAAATGGCAACTATAATAGATGTCACAGGATGCCTTTTTTGGGCAGCCCTCTTCTATCAATCGCATTTCCTGTATTGCGGTGATGTCAGCATCCCCAAGAGAAGCCGCCCTTTTTAAAGTTTTAATATGGAAAACAATTTTTATTCTAAGTAAAAATATCTTATTGATGAAAAGTGTGATAGCTTTCGTTTTACCAAGGTTAAAATTTTCTCAACTTTATTTCAAAACCCATTGTTTGAATATGTATATGCATATGAACGTTTTATGTGTGGTAAATTGTCATTATTTAAATGTTACCTACATATGAGCCGTTTATTTTGAAAGTGGCATAAGGCACTTTGTTTTTTAAGTCGATATATTTAAGGGTTTGCGTTTTAAATCGTTTAAAAATATGGATGCTAACACTTGAGAAGATTTTCTTGTATTTGGTATCTCAGGATACTGATATTTTTCTCAGTATAAATAATTTCGTATAAACAACATCTGTACGTAATCATTTGGTTATGCTTTATACAAATCCTTATTTTCTAACCAATATAAATGTAATTTGCACATAGACTATTTAGCTGTGTGGAAGGTTTCTTCTGTATGAGAGAGAGTGAGAATGAGAGTGGCACACACTTATTCAAATATCTCAGCAAATTTTTGAAGCAGTTGGATGAGATAAAGGGCTCATTGAGATAGGAGATGCATTGGAAAAATAGCCCCCAAAGTAAAGTCGTCGTATTTCTGAAATTTTTTAAGATAGAAGGATGAGAATTGTTACATATAGAAAAAGGCACGAGGAGATAAAAGTTTCAATAGAAAAATGGACGGTATTCGTTATAACTCAACAAATTTTTTTAGGATAAAAATTCGATTTAGAAGCAATTCGCCACAGGTACGCTAGTTAAGCATACATCACAAATTTTACCAAAATATGAAATGAAATGTCGGTATAGTTTTTTTGCCTCGTTGTCTCATACATTCAGTGCACTGTGCGATACTAAAATTATTATCTATGGGCGTTGCCAGCCGCATTGTTGCACCTCCATTTAGCAAGATTCGCCTTTTGTTGCAATTACGCTTGTTGTTGAGCTTCTGTTGTCAAGGCTTGTATATCTACTAAATTAAAGCTATTGTGTAGCACGTCTCAAAATATTAGAAATCTAGCTGTATTATCTATGTACATATTTTTATTGCAGATAAGGAAAAACAAAACAGAAGGCTACATACATACTGTCTAGCTGAATATGCTCAACAAACGCTTAAGTGCACGTAATACATCCAATTTCGTCGTAGTCGCTAAGGTAGTAGCATCCAATCTTACTGCTGCCGCCATCTGCAGGTTGCGCGGTTGCCACATGGTCGCCTGATTGTTGCATAAGCTGCCATTGCAACGCACACAGTACGGATCATTTGCAGAGCACTCTGGCACCTCACCAGAACAGCCACGTACCGTATACACCAGATTCAAGCGACTTAGCACTGTACTAACGCACAGCTCGTTCGCATTTGTGCAATTCGATATTTCAATGAGCGTTTCGTTGCTTAAATCTGCGCAGTTGTTGCTATCCAATGAATTGCAGCGATAGCAACTGCGTACCGGCCAGCGATTGCAGCCGTCCGCATTACGACACAATTGACAAGTTTCGTTGGCGCGTGGTACGAAATTGGCATCCGCACAGCCACGGCGCAATTGGGTATCTGTAAGGAAGGGAAGCAGGGTATATAGCAATTGTTGAACATATTGCAGCAGCAACAAAAGCCACACGCACTCACATCACATGACAGCACAGCACATTTACACACGCTAACCTTGCTCACACGAGTAGCACGCCGTGGTGCCGCTCGCACAGGCCGAAGTCCTTAAATTGACGCCGCTACGGCAATTTCCGCCGTCGGTATCCGTTGCATTACAGATATTGCATGATATGTCCAGACATTGGTTATTACAATTCTCGCCATCGCATTCGCTCAGTTGTCCCGTCGGATAAAAGCCCATTGTGGTGGAGCAGCCACGTTGCATGACCTCTGTCTGTTCGTTGAGATAGGTAAAACAGTTTTGACGATGTCCATACATCACCTTGTTGATGCACTCCGTGAGTGAAGCATTGTTGACTGCACACTGATCTGCTGCAACAGCAGTTGTAGTTGGTATGGTCAACAGCTGATTGTTACTCGATTCCTTTTGATTGCGTAGACATGCCGGATTTGGTGTATTGCGATTGTGTGTACACTGTAGACAACGTCCTTCGCTGACGGTCACTTCATTGTTGCAACCATTATAGTTACACTTGAGGCATACGTGTGGACAAGTCGTTGGTAAATTGGTATGCTCACAGCCGCGCAACGTATTCGATAAGTGCACAATGTTCGTGTAGCAGCGATCATTTTCATTGTACACCGGACACGGCAGCAGCAGTTGCGGGCGCGTGGTCACATCAATGCATTCGGAGCCAGAGCACTGATAGCATCGTAGGCGATTAGTGGGAAAGACATTGCGATTACAAAGGCTTGTATTGCAGCGATCGCACGGCTCGGGACAATACTTATTCGGATAAAGACGTGCTAAACAGCCACGACGTGTCAGACCTGCTGTGACAACGGTTACACACTCATCAATGGCATCGGTATTACACTCCTCAACGCTGATCTGCTGTCCCGGCTTTGTGGCGCACTCAACATCCTCAGCGGAATCGCACATATAACATTCCAGCGCATACGTAGTGCCGCTGACAGCAAGAAAAAGGAACAGTATCCGCAGAGTACAGTAAAGTCGGCTGCAGGAAGTTAGCATGCTAATCTTTGCACCTGGTTTAGCTTTCGCGAGCATTATAAATCCAGCAAGTGTCTTCTATAGACAAAGAACTCTGATTGATTGATTGACTTCTGGATTTTAGTTAGCTTGGGCGATTTAGCCAGCCAAATATCAACTACTAACTTCACTGCACGCTCCGCCGTCGTTCATCTTTTTGCGTCGCAACAATACAGATTAGATTAAACAAACCACTTAAGTGCGTTCATTTTGTCAATGTGCCCAACAAGTTGTACATATATCAAGCATGCACTGCTGCTATTTTACAGTCAACTGCAAAAGTACATCCTCCAAAAATAAAACTTATAAATGAAGCCTCTCAATAGCTTGCTTGAAATGCTAAAAGCCAAAATGACGACACATGTCACAATTCGTATTTATAATAAAAAGCGCATTAGTTTTTTTACGGGGTGCACCATGAAACATACATTGCCACCGACACATCGCCTACTTAACTTTTGGTTACAGTCCAAATGCTTCCTCCTCTTTCGTATATCTAGTCTGTCCTTTGTCACTTGTTTGACGAATCAATAGGGATTAAAAAGTATTTCTCATTTTATTGTACATGCGCAACTTGTTCTACGCTCGTTAAGATATTTGCTACCTCTACGACAGCAACACAAAAATCAATACGAGCTACAATGATAACAACAACACAAAAAACAGTAACAAACATTCTGACTTGGTTTTTATATCATTCACATATAGCGTGAAATAGTATTATCAGTTTGTAAGAAAGTTTCTAGCTCACTAATAGAGCGACCCATCGTAGAGAGGACTAGCAAAAAGTCCGGTTAGCTGCTTCGAAAAAACTGAAATATTGTGTGAAATGGTATTATTAGTTTGTTAAAAAGTTTGTAACGCATTAAAGGAGCCATCAAAGACCCCACAAAGTATATTTGCAGTCAAATAGTGTTTCCATATTTACATGCCACGCCCACTTTTTATGGTAGCCTCCATACAAAGCACCACTTTAGACTTTTTGTATAAAAAATTTTTTTATGCAATCAATATCAACTGAAAAATCCACCACCTTTTTTTTGCGATTTTGCTTAAAAAGCTTTTTTTTATTTAAGTCAGAATTAACTTACAATTTGATCTTTTGGCTTCTAAAGGACGGACATTTCACACATATATAAATGCGTGCCAACCCCCTTTTATGAGTAACTTCCATACAAACTCACCACCTACTTTAGGGAAAACTTTTTTATTATATACAAAATCAACTTGAAATTATGAATGGACGCTACACATAATTATCAAGGTCCCGCCCACTTTTAATGGTAGCCCCATACTAATTTACCACCCACATTTAGGTTGTTAGGTTTTACAAATATTTTTGATCCAAAGTTTATAAAGTGTTCATGTTGAGTAATCATATATATTCAAGCCAATTTTTTCGGAGTAGACCCCCCCATACAAGCCCACCACCCACTTATGTTTTTTGCTTATAATTATAATCGATATCAAGTTAATATTGGACATTGTGGTTTTATATGGCCAGACGCGCCACACATATATATTATTTGGCGTGTCCCAACCTCATAGAAACCCACCAACCACTATATAGCTGGTATGCAATTTGAAATTTCGTGTTGTTGGTATCAGAACTTCGGTTCAACTAAGGCGTTCTTTCTTTTTTTATTTCTTACTAGTTGGTACCCCGGCGCGTGGCAGCCCTTCACCCGGCTCCCTTCCTCCTCCTTGCCTACTCTACCTTGTACCCGGCGCGTTGATGCCCTTCTTCAAAAATATTCGCATTTATAGTATTAGTAGGATAGTGGAATTTGTTTCTCTTGCTGTTGTTGTTGTTACTGTAATAGCATGAATTGGGCTGCACCAGAAAATATATATAAATACAATTTATTATAAATATTATTATTATTATAATTTATTTGTTTCTACTGTTGCTACTGCCGGCATTGTCCTTAATATAAATATAATCGATAGATTTACGTCACTGGATAACGTAAATAGAACTAAACGGTGAAGAAGAATATTCGTAATATACAGAAAATAAACTGAATTAACAGTAGTGAACATTAACTGAGGTGGCTCCTAAAAATTAAGAGGTTTTGTAGGCTTTTAGGGCCTTATATGATTTATGCTCTGATTGTTTAGTTGGCAATTTAAAATGTACACCTCAAACTCTTGAACCTAAAATTTAAATACCATAAATAAAATGTATTTATACTTTATTTTATGATGGCTTCTTATATATGGTCGCTTGACACACATATATAAATGGACAAGTTCATGCCACTTTTTTGGGTAGCCCCTATACAACCCGCCACCCACGTTTATGTTTTACAATACGATATGAATGAAGTGTGAATGTTATTAGAGCGTCCGTTCGACCAAAGTTAGCGTTTATACTTTTTGTTGTTAATTTTTTGTAGAAAATGAAAGATTATGTACAACTAAAATCAAATCAAGAAAAATTTTGATCAAAAAAATAGATACTTTATGGTGTTTTCCACTCTTTATTATTTTGCTTCTATCTGCTTCTTTTACTTACAATGTATGGTTCAATAATATTCTGAAAGATATAAAACTAAAAAATCTGCGACATTGAAATTTAATTGAAATTAGTTTATTTTCCATATTGACGCTTACGATGGTTCCGCGACAATGACTTAGTTATCAATAAGTTCCGTAACATAAATTAAAAACCCGTGCAGAATTTAAAATCAGTAATCTCAAAAATCCCAGCGTTCAACTTAATAAAAAAATTTATTTCAATCACCATATTTTAAAATTTTATATATTAAATTTCGTGATGGGCCGTGCTTTACTAAATGTTTGGTCGCTCGTGTTTGTTTCTTTTTGCAAATGCCAATTTTTTTACGTGCTGTGTAGTACGGAAAATGTACTAAAGCAATCTTATTATGGGAACAACAAGCAAACAGACGTTTTACATGTATCGGAACAGAACCACCATGTTCACTATAGAAAGATACAAACCTACTTCCCATTTGAATGTGTTTGTATAAATAGCTATTACTTCAAAACTCGTCCTTTAGGCTTTTTATCCGCCACGCTTATTAAAGGGGTTGGCCTCATATAAACTCACCAATCTGACTCGAAAAAGTATTATAAAGTAACAATATTGAATTTAAAATCTAAACCAGTGCTTTCACACCCATATACTCTATCATATATCCCACGACCACTTGCACATTTTGTACATGCACATGAATTTGTGCATGTACTGATAGCGAAGCGTATAACAATGAAGAAACGGCATAGATTTGCAAAATAATGATACCCTATATATGAAAGAGACTAGGGCTGTGCAGTACTGTTCTTACGAAACTATCATTAGGTTATTGTAGAGAGTATTATTGCTTCGGTTCAACTGAAGTTAAAGGTTTGCTTTCTGACGGAATATGTGAGTATATATTTTTGTTGTAATAATTTTGCTGATAATAAGTGCAAAAATAATAAAATAGAATGCAAACAGTTACAGCTAAAGGCCATATGAAATATTTTAATACACTAGAAGTACATATGTACATTCCTATGTACCTATGAATTTCCGAGATTTTGTTTCAGTCTGCCATTAATTGTTGTTATAATGTTTTCTAGTTTGTCTACATATAATTGAAATGAAATGAAACAAAGACTGATTTTAACACAAACTGGTTTCGCCGTTGTCGCCGTCGCCGTCACCGCATGCATTTTGTTTTAAATTAATATAGCAACAAAAACAGGGGTTTTTAATAGGGATATAACAATTTAGTATTTAAATACGTATTTAAACGTCAAAACGTCAGTCAAGGTTTACATTTTTATCATGCGAAGTTCACGAACAAGCAACGTTTGAAAAATATTAAAAATTTCTATTTCTAATTCTGAGTCGCAACATTAAGAATGCTTACTTCAATTTTCGGTCCAATCACAACTCCGGCATGAAATCCACAGCATACGGTCACATTTGTGAATGCAATGTAGTGATTGAAGCACATGTTGTTATGTTGCTGTCCAATAACGCTTATTTTTCTTATTGAAGAAGCCATTAAGCCAAAAATGAGTATCGATGAAGATGATTTTTGTTAAAAGTTTCGCTCTTAAAGTTGCGACCACCTAATCTGAATTTCGTTAGTAATTTTTAATAATTTCTAAACGTTGCTCGATCGTGAACTTCACCATAGTTAAAATGTAAACCTAGACTGCCGTTGACAGATCCTGAAAAAAAGTGTGATTATTGTGTTAGCATAAAAATACAAAATTGTTATGTCCCTATTGAAAAACCCTGTATTGACAATATGAAACAACTTCATTGACTTGATACCATGAAAGATACCATGATTCATATATGTAGTATTTATGTACATTTATATAAGAAAAATTTAATAATGCGATTGGAAAGTAAATAAATTTAAGATAAAGTTAGTAAAAAATGTATCATCGAGAGCCATATACCACTATAAGACTAATGGGATCATGCGATTGATTATATATGTACACAAATTGCACTTCAGCATGGCGAACTTTAAGTTTGTTTTGGCTTATCATTGTTTTGTTGTCCCATAGCGAGGTCAACTTGACCCCATTTCACTCATAATTGAGGTGCAGTGAATGGTCGCTTATCAATTATCACATTGCACTTCAAACTTGGAAGGCACAAAGTTGTTGTGAAGCTGTTATGAATGTTCCGATAACAACGAACCGCTCGATCGGTCTGTGCCTCAATATTATATTATTGACAGACTCGAATCTCGAAAAATTGCATTAGCCATTGCCTGAGTAGTGCACTGATCAATTTATAATTTATATATTTAAGCAACGCGTTTTCAAATTGACGAAGACACTGCTGCACGTCGGCAGGCAGTCATTGGGTCGCTCCTATAGAACTCAAATATTTTTAATTATATATTGATATGTTACCTTTTAACTATGTACAATTTGGGGCATTATATGGGACAGGTGTGCTCAGTAATTTGGAACGAAGATGCTATAGGTTGTGCTCTTTTAAAAATACTTTTTTTAGCTTAAATTTATTTCTTGGCTTTCGAATTACTAACAATTTGAAATCCTTTTTACTCTTTCAATAACAGAAATGGCGTCAGCGTTGAGGGAGCAACACACAAACAAGTTGTCGATCTAATCAAATCTGGCGGTGATTGTCTTACCTTAACCGTAATATCAGTGACACAACAGGAGGCTGAAAGACTGGAACCACAAGAAGACCAAAGTGGTTACTCCTATATCGATTACTCCGACAAACGCTCATTGCCCATAAGGTGAGTCGTACGTGCGCTTCTTTTGTTTATACATTTTTCTATAGAAAACTAAGTATACTGATTATTTTGATTTCTCCTTCAGCATACCCGATTACAGTATCATCAATCGCAATGGGGAACGCTACATTGTCTTCAATATACATATGGCCGGAAGACAATTGTGCTCGCGTCGTTATCGTGAATTTGCGAATTTGCATTCGTTGCTGCGCAAGGAGTTTACCGGTTTCAACTTTCCCAAGATGCCAGGCAAGTGGCCATTTCAGCTGAGCGAACAGCAACTGGACACACGCCGCCGCGGACTTGAACAGTATTTGGAGAAGGTGTGCGCGGTGCGTGTGATCGCCGAGAGCGATGCAGTGCAGGATTTTTTGACAGACACCGAAGACGATGTATCCGCATCGCCAGTCGATATTAAAGTTATGCTGCCCGATCATGAGGTCACGACGGTTTCCGTCAAGAAATCATCAAATGCGCAAGTCGTCTGGGAGATATTGGTACAGCGCGCCAATCTTACCGCTTACACACAGCAATATTTTTATCTCTTCGAGATTGTCGAATACAATTTCGAACGTAAACTACAACCACACGAGATACCGCATCAGTTGTACGTACAAAACTACAGTACGGCGTCGAGCACCTGTCTGTGCGTACGGCGTTGGCTCTTCTCTATATGCAAAGAGCTGACGCTGCCAAACGGGGAACAGGCGGCGAAGTTTATATTCTATCAGGTGAGTAATATGCCTTCTGCTATGAAAATACTACTTAATTAATTACATTTTGTAGGCGGTCGATGAAGTCAATCGTGGCAATATACGTGCCGAGGGACGGCTTTACGAATTGAAAGCATTGCAGGATGCGAAAAAAGCAGCAGACTATCTGGCGCTGGCGCGTACGCTGCCCGGTTACGGTGATGTGGTATTTCCGCATTGTTCCTGCGACAGCCGCAAGGAGGGTCATGTTGTGCCTGCAGTGGGTAAGTGTCATACACTATAAAAATGCTTCAAGGTTTTAATGTCTTTTTTTGGTCGATAATCATGGGCAGGCATGAAGAGCTTTCGTTTGCATGCTTGCCGTGAAGACGGCTCGCTCGAGGCGCAGATGGTTGAACTCACCTGGGATAGCATCACACGTTGGGAGAGCGACGAGGAGTCGATGTCGTTCTGTTTTCAGTATAATCGTCCAGATAAGCCAGCACGTTGGGTCAAAGTTTATACGCCATATGTAAATTCTGCTTTTGAATTTCAGATTTTTGTAATTCACTAATGATTATTTTTTATTTTTTACACAGCATGCATTTCTTGCTGATTGTTTTGATCGCATCATAGAAGAACGTAAATGGGACGACAGCGGCGATTAACTGACCAGAACAGCAACGACGACAACAACCACCAATTCCGCTCCCTCAATGACAGCCACTAGAGCAAGAACAGCATTGTGCTTGACTTTAAAGTGTTAACACATAAATTTATCTAACTTCATTAATCTACGCTGAAATCAACAAAACTATATATAGCTGAAAATATAACAGTTTGAAACGTCGCCTATTCGATGAGCTAATGTCCTGAGCAATGGCTTCATTTGTGTAAATTACTGCTATGCACTTGTACAACAGCAATAGCAGCAAGTGTATTTTTCAATTAGGTCATTGTTAAATTTAATTTAGTTTTTGCACCGAAAGATACGTCTTTATTAAGTATTTATTTTTGTTACTCGTGCCCTTTGGGGCTGTAAACTGCACCCGGTGCAGAATCCCCATTGCTAATGGGAGCTGTTTATATCAATATGCTATTGATTGTATTTACAATTAAATAACGCTTTGATCTGAACGCGTTTCAATGCTTTCTAACTACAACTTGTATATATGTAAGACATTTGCATGCGCTTAGTTCATAAATTTTATATATTATATTTCCTCACACTTATTGTACTTAGTATGTATTGTTGAGTGAATGTTAATGAAATTAGCAATGAAAACGAAAAAGATAACGATAAAAAAATCGAGTGGGCACGACAAACACACAAAACTCCATGCGCAAGCAAACGAAATCTAAAAAAAAAAAAAAAAACCCAACTCTTTTTAACAAGCAAATGGTCATGGCAGTAATAGAATGAATTTCGTTTTTAATTCACAAAGAACGCAAAATTAGTTACACATTCCTTTTGATAATAAAAAGAAAATTGAGTTGAATTGAAATTTAAATCATTTAAAATGAATTGTACATTTTGGATCGTTCTTTTTGAAAACTTAAAAAAACAAAAACAAAATAATTGAATAGAAATTTTGATCATTCTTGTTTTTTTTTTTTGATTAATAATAAAATATTTTAAATGAATTCAATTCTTTTATTTTCAAAGAAATTTGTCAAAAAGAATGATTCGAAATTGTTTAATTCAATGAATGATTCCCATATTCATTGAAATTTGAATCATTCCTTTACAACTGCAAATTATTGAGAAATTATTTAATATGGAGATATAAAATTGAAATTTACTTAGAATAAAAAACAAAAAAGTTAAATGAATCATACATTAACGTACACTGCTGTTAGCAATGAGCTAAAATTACTCGTTGAATAATAGCCAGAAAAAAAACTGAATGCATTTTTTCAACGTCTTAACGTTTGTTAATACAAAAATTTTCTGTTAAAGAACAACAACAAAAAATATAATAGGAAGCATTGTTCGTTAAACACCCAAATGATATTTAAACAAAAATTATTATGGAATATGAATCATGCGGCGTTAAATATATAAACCATTAACTTTCCAAATTCAAAACTCATTACGACACGTAAAAATGTAAGAAGTCAATTTATACAAATTCAAAGTAGTAAATTCAACAAAAACAAAGAGAAGAGAAGAAAAGAAGCACGATGCATAAAACTTGTTAGTATATTTAAATGGAATTCTATAAAAAATGTTGTAAAATTAAATAATATAGTAATGTGGCATAAGGTTAAAACGAATGTTGAATTGTTTTCGATCTCAAAATCGAACACAACATTATATTTGCTATAGTTGAAAGAAATTTATACAATTAAGGTGTTCACGATATTGTGTATCGGTGCAGTACTGCAAACTTGCAAGGTCTGATTCTTGAACGACCACGTGTTTTTTTTTTTTTTTATATATATATCTGGGAGCTAAACTTATAATTATTATTTACTAGCGAACATTGCTACCTCCTCTATTTGTTTCATATTGTGGCACCTCCAATGTATAGATTGCAAGTTAACATTTTTCCACAGATACACAACATCCTCAACACATTAAATATAACAACATGAAAGCAGATGACAACAAAATGCACCGAAAGAATCTAAGCTAAATATTAAAGGTGTTTTTTTTTTTTTTTTTTTTTAACCAGAAGCTTTAAAGAGATCAAACACGAACACAACATGAATAGATGCTTTAAACAAAAAACAAACAAGAAAATAATTAATGTTTTCAAGTTAGGCTTTTCTCGTTTCCAAACAATTTATTGAAAGAAAATACCTGCATGAGCACACAAGAGATACACAGATATTTCATTTATGTAAGTTTATTACTCTGTATTTCGTATTTAATTCGAATTATTCTATAAAGAAATTAAAATAAACAAAAATCAATACATATTTACATGCATACACGTACATACATACATTCATAAACACAAGTATATTCATATATACAATATAACACAAATATATATACATACATGCATATATGAAGAATATATTTATCAACGATGCAAGTGACGTCTGCTTGTGATATTTACAATTTATTATTATTTATAATAATTATTATATATGTAATTATAATTTTTTTTTTTTTTAATTTTATTTGTATACATATTTAGTATATTAATTACACTAGTTTACAAATTTTAATTTTAAACGATAGAAACTTTCATACTTTTTTAGAGTAATTTGAGTGCGCTGAACACGAAGAACTAACTGGTTTTTTTTTCATTTCACTCATTCACATACATAGGTAATCGTATATTTGTGTTTTTTCGATGTATTATTTTACTTAAATCAGCGCCTAGTGTATTTCTTCTATAAAATTTTCATTTTTAACCAATCTTCGTCTGATTGGTTTTCAAATTTTTGGAATTGATTAAACCCTCGACTCAAATTAAGAAGCTTAAGAAATTGGAATTTTTTGCTGTTGAAAAAAATTTACTCAAATGAGAAAAATGTATGAGATTCTTTAAAAATTGCAAGATGTTTGAACTTTCAACAGTTGTCAGTCAACACCTGTCAGTCATTTCAAGAAATCAGTATATTTTTCGTTTTTAGCGTACACAAATTACTTTAAAAAAATGTAAGAAAAGGTTTATATATATATATATATATATATATATATATATATATATATATATATATATATATATATATATATACTTTTTTTCCTGTAAACTAGTGTTATTGTCTCAAAATTATCATTGATCTATTAATTATATTGTTCTGTCACTTATTAATAGTACGAACAGCGAATAGCGCTAGAAATATTAAGTAAATCATTGTTGTGGCCATTATTAAATTTTTGTTTAAAATGTAATTTTCATTTGGTTGTTTTTTTTTACTATTATTATTATTATTTTCTCTCTATGCATTAAAATTATTTGTAATAGTGTAAAGTATATATTATATTATTACCTTTTAGCTCTTAAGAAAATCTAAAATGCAATGAACAGAATGTTAACAGTGAAAATGTTTTTAAACTTAAAAGTAAAACATTGTTAAAGCCAAGAACAAACAACACATTCCACAATTCAATTCAAAAATATATCAGTTTTTTTTTTTGTTTTTCTTATAATATTGTCATAACGCGAAGAACAAAATTAACGCAAAACAAATATACATCACTAATAAATAACTTCTAAATACATTCAAATAATTTCAAGTGTTAATATATAAAACAATGTAATTAAAATGAGCTAAAATATAACAAACTGAATTGAAGGTAGTTTATGCACCAAAACCAACAACAAATCACTTAATTCATATGAAAAGTTTAACATCAATTTAAAAATCGGCAAAAGCAAAGCATATAAATAAATAAACAAAAAAAATTAAATGTATTTAAAAACAAAAAGGAACAAATAACTGGTAAAAAAAATTTGCGAACTTTTTCCTCCCCCCTTTTTACAGCAATCTGTCTTAGTTGTTGGGTTGGATACAGCTAACTATTGGGTGTAGAAATTGGCTCCCGCCGTTGTCCAATTGATGGCGTTAGCGGTGTCTAGTAGTCGAAATAAATCAGAGAATAAAACCGAAATGTATTTCGGTTTCGGTATAAGGTTCCGTACCAGTTCCAATTTATTTCGATTCCGGTACGGTTCCTGGATTTTAGTTGCGGTACACCGGTACCGGTCAATATTAAAATTCCCAAAAAACAAAAAAAAACAAAAAAAAGATTTATATCAAATTAATAACATGTTATTCAAATTTTATGAAATAAACCAATCTTTATTCAAGAGAAAGTAAATACAAACATCATATATTATATTAATAGGCGTGTCTCGCCTAGAGATAGCCTTCATAAGCCCAATGATGTGGGCAGTAATTTGGTTAATGCGTGTGAAGAGTATTGAAGATTCGGTTCTATCGAAGTTAACGTTTTTTCTTCTTTAATTGTATTTACATCTTAGAAGCATTATGGCATTGAGAATTTTTTCGTCCAGCCGATTCCTAAGCGGATTTATAATAAATTTGACTCATGAAAACAAATGCTCTACGCTTACTTGCGTTGCTGGAACTGCGAGAGTAGCTTTTGGCAATTCGTATAGTTCTGGGAAATTTGTGGAATTTTCTTACTACCATTTCTGTAAATTTTGTTTGTTGTTTAAACGTTTTAGCCTGCGAAAAACATTAATTGAAGCTAATTAGTTTTTTGATAATACATTAATTTTGTATCTTCGCGCTTCTTATTAAACAAATCAATGTATGAATCGAGTTTGTCTCCTGTTCCAGATAAATTAATTGAGCTAGCACTACCTTCTTCAAGTAGCTGCACATTTGCAGCATCGGATACAACTCTGAAATATAAATCTGACAAAGCCGTTATACAAATACTTTCCTGTTCAGAAGTCACCTTTTCATTATATCGGGAATCTGAAAATATGGAACATGAAAAAGCACTATTCTAGAATAGAGTAGTTCAGAGACTAAAGGTTTAGCTAAAGCAGTAGCTTTTTTTACCAATTTTACAATGAAGCCAAATAGATTTAAAGTCGTCCAAAACTAACTGCTGACTTTGAAGTTTAGTCGTTGCAATTTTAGCTGGACTTTTCTTTCTATAAAAAAATCAGTATTTGCTACCGCAAATCAGCAGATACTCCAGCATCATATAGGTCTTGCTCCAACCGGTAGGACAATCAATTGGCATCTTCTTTAACTTCTTATCTAGCATTAGGTAGCTCAGGACATCTTGCGCAGCTTTTTGACAAAGGTTCTGGCAACTAATATGGCTTTTTAAAAACTGCCACAACGCAGATTGTCGGTATATGGTATTAGCTGTTTTTTGTATTCCTTTGATCCTTGTGCATAAGTACATTATGCATAAATAATTATTTTTCTTAGAAAAAAATTCAGAACCGAAACTATTCCGGTTGTTGTTGTTGTAACAGCTTGGTTTGGGCTTTATCAGGAAATATATATATACAAATTGTTACATGATGAGTGTTTTGTATTGTCCAAAGCCATTATGGATGTGAGAGAAAGACAGACCGAAATGTAACCCTATGTGTCAAGTCCCAGGCTTATTCCAACTGGCTCAACTGTGCAAGTTTAATCCTGGTGGTACGAGGGAGACGTTTTTCACTCTCATTAATAGGTGGTGGAGTATCAGGTAGGTATACCGGTATAAATGTTTTTGTTCCCGTACAGTTCCCTGATTTTATTTCGGTAAAAGGTTCCGGTTTAAAAAAAAAATTATAATATCGGTTTCGGTTCTCAATTTGAATCGGTTAATTTCGGTTAACGGTTCCGTTTTTATTCCCTAAAATAAATACATTATACACAGCGTGTAGTAAGTACCATTTGCCATCTCTTAAAGATAACCCTATATCACCAGTATTTGATTTGTGTTTCAATCATTATGTTATTCGTGATTCGTCGGTTTATGTATGCAGCTAAAATCATCTCATTTGCGCGAGGTGTTGATTTATTTCTTTAATATGAAGAAATCTACAGCTGAGTTTAACCGAATGCTCTCAGACACTTATGATGAGCCCGCTGTGAATGAAAAGAGTGGTTTCAACGATTCAAGAGTGGCGATTTTGTATAAAGGATACCCATGGGGACTGCCCCAAAACATCCAATGTGAAGCGTCCGTCCATAAAAATTGACCTTGTTCGTTTTTAATTTCACTGCAATAAAAGAGTTTTTCTTACAAAACGTCAAAAGTGGGTGGGTGGTTTGTATGGGGGCAACCCTGAAAAGTGGGCTCTGCATGTAAATATGGATACTCTATTTGACTGTAATAAAAATTAGTCTGGGTGCCGCATTACAGCTAGATATCTTAAAAATTGATTCATAAAAAATCCGCGACAACTACCAGCGGACCGACAGACGAACATGGCTAGATCGATTCGTCTCATCAAGCTGATCAAGAATTTATATACTTTATGGGTTCTATGATGTCTCCTTTAATGCGCTACAAACTTTCACACAAGCCATTTAAGCCCGACCAACCATCAACATCAACGGCTAATCCATATATCCACGCTTCCAAGCTTATGTTTTGTACAATATTTTGTGGGATCAGTTGGTTGTAGTCCACTATAAGCTAATCATACCCAACGAAACCATCACGGTTACCAATAACAATTGATGCGTTTGATCCGAGTATTCAAGAAAAAACGGCCGTAATTCGAGCAGAGACCATTGAAAATCAAGTTGAAAACGCTCAAATGGAATTTCGCACCCCAGTTGCTGTATTCACCAGACATTGTTCCCTCCAATCGCGTAATTACGAGGAAACTAAAAATTGTGTTGATTATTGGACGAGTTCATCTAAAGACGAGTCGGTTTTCCGACTTGGAATTCGTATGCTGCCAGAAATATGACAAACAGTAGTGGCTACCGGTTTGCAATACTTTGAATAATAAAAGTATGTTCAGTTTTATATAATAAAGCTTTGAATTTTTTGAAAGCAAAACGTCAGGAGCAAAGTTGTACTATACTCAATACATCGTGATATGACATTTATTTATTGTGGTAAACGATTAACAACTTCAGCGAAAATTAGTTCAATCAACGAATCGATCGATCGCTTGACAAACAGTGCTGACTTTATTTGAGTAAATTTCTAATAATAGCGTTTGAAGTGCATATTTATTGTTACAGTAAGTACAATACGCAACACGATTCTGTCTACTAGATTAAAAAATACTTTTACAACCCGAAAAGAAAAAATTGTCGTCGGTGAAATCTCTGCATCGGGGCCATTGACGTTTAATATAAAAATCAAGAGATAACATTATACTCGATTGAACCGAAGCTTTAATTCTCTTTAGATGCACCTATAAAAAAAGACATATGTTTTTCAATCCGATAGTTATACGATGTAAAATAATTTTGTATTTTATATATTTGCAACACAGATTGGATCTATTTTATGCTCAAATATTTCATTGAAATTTCTATTGTTTTTGCGTACAAAAACCAAACAATGCAATGAAATGTTTTTTAAAATTGAATTAGTTCGATTTCTTGATGACTTGGTAAATCTTATTTTGCAGGTAATAGTATGTATGCTAGAGCTGCATAAATGAATGTGTATGCTGTGGTAACCATACCCAGTTATGTAAACGTTTTTCCGAACCTCTTTTGAATTAAACTATCATATGCGGATCCGCAAAGGATTGAAAGGCACACAATCCTCAGACGCTCAGTTTGTGTCAACGAGTCATTCACTGGAAATGTAGCTCAACCCTTCGCTTTCGGATCGTCTGCCGCAATTTGCGCGAAAAATATTCCTATGATTTAATAAATTATACTAGTAGAACTAAAACTTAAAAATAAAAAAAACTGTTCCCGGAGTCCTCTCCGGCTTCTGAAGATATAGCAGAAGATATATAGCAGTGGAGCCATATCTCCCACTCAATGAATACGGCTGGTAAGGAGGTCATTGGGTACACCATACCTGTGACGAACCCTTGGTATGACGTGGAGGGTCGCCAAGCTACTTCAGAGAAAGACGCCGCTTACGAACGAACTCTGAAGTCGGGAGCAACGCGAGCTGTTAGAGAGCGATATCGTGAGAGACAGAGAGAGGAGAAACGCCTTTTCAGACGCAAAAAAAAAGGAACAAGAAAGGCGTGAGCTTGAGGATGTTGAGGTGTTATGTCAAAGAAATGAATCTCGAAAGTTTTATCAAAAGGTCAAGCGTCTGACCGAAGGTTTCTAGCCCGGTGTTTCTTTCTGCAAGGACAATAATGGAAGTCTGGTTACAGATGCACAGGAATCACTGAGACTATGGAGAAGTCACTTCTCTAATCTACTTGGGGGCGATGAAGAGAATAATACCGCCGATAGAGAAGCGTACATATAACCATCAATTGATGATGGCTCTCTTGTCGAGCCACCGGATTATAACGAGGTCGACTCAGTAATTAAAAAGCTGATGAATAACAAAGCAGCAGGCTCCGATGAGCTGCCAGCTGAGTTATTCAAGACCGGTGGCGAAGAGTTGGTAAGGCGTATGCACCAACTCTTATGCAAAATATGGTCCGATGAATGCATGCCCAACGATTGGAATCTCAGTGTTCTTTGTCCTATCTTCAAGAATAAGTCTCCTTTCAATAGGATACAAAATTCTGTCCCGCGTACTGTGTAAACGGCTGGAGCCTTACACGAATGCGCTGATAAGCCAGTATCAGAGTGGCTTCAGACCAAAGAGGTCGACCAGTGACCAAATTTTCACTTTACGCCAAATCCTGGAAAAGACCCACGAGTACAATAAAGACACACACCACGTATTTGTCGATTATAAGGCCGCTTTCGACACGCCGATAATAACGAAGTTCTTCAACGCCTTATCTGAACTTGGTATCCCAGCAAAGATCGTTCGGCTTTGCATGATGACGCTATCACACACCCAAAGCGTCGTCAGAGTAGGAAATAAACTCTCCGAACCCTTTGATACCCAGAAAGGTTTCAGGCAGGGTGATGCTTTATCGTGCGACTGTTTTAATCTCCTGATGGAGTACATCCTACGCCAATGCCCATACGTAGAACGATCGGGCACGATCTTCCATAAGGAAGTGATGCTACTCGCACATTCTGATGACATAGACATCATAGGCATCAACGAACGGCGAGTAAGCAGGGCGTTCTCGTAGATTGAGAAACAGTCACGTCTCATGGGCCTAGCGGTGAACGAGGACAAGACGAAGTACTTGGTGTCCACTCGCAGACCATCAGCGCGTCTTAGACGGTCTGTGAGTATGGAGAATTTCAACTTCAATGTTGTAGAAAACTTCGTCTATCTGGGAACAGAAATAACCAGCGACAACAAAGTTAGCCGAGAGATCAGACGAAGAATCATGCTTGCTAATCGTTGCTACTTTGGGCTCAGCAAGCAAATTAGAAGTAGAGCCCTCTCTCGAACTAAGAAGATAAAATCTATAAGACACTGATAATCCCGGCCCTGCTGTATGGCGCAGAAGCATGGACACTGACATCAACGGATACAGCGTCTTTATGAGTGTTCGAGAGAAAGATTCTTCGTAGGATTTTTGGTCCCCTTAGAGTTGGCGTCGAGTTTAGGACCCGTATACAATTTATTTTGTGCAATGTTTGCCTAATAAACATATAAGCACAAAAGCAGCTACCTTTTGTAACTCATTGCATAAAAAGGTTTCAAATGCTTCAAAAGCGGCAAGACAGACAGACAACTTTTAGAAGAATTACAATCAGGGTTCTGTACTTGATTTATCTATTACTAGATCTACATAAGTTGAGATGCCTATATGACTTGGAGGTAGCCATCATTACCCGACAGTCATTAGTCTTCAAACATTCCCAATACTCCGTTATCTTTTCCAGCTAAAAAAAATTTCCAGCTAATGATCTTGAGGGTAGCACCAACGGGCTATATTATCACAAATACCAAGTATAATGTGGTTGAAAAAGGTGATATATGTAGTCTAAGAAAACTTCTTAGACTATAATCTGCATTCATTATCAAATCAATAAAATTTTTGCTAAAAAATATATGTTAAGATGTGGTAGAAGTAGCTAAAAAGATTCTTAATTGATATAAATTTAAGAAGTAACTTATAGAGAGAGAGAGAGAGAGAGAGAGAGAGAGAGGCAAAACACAAGAACTACATGGCGTGTTTTTTTTTTTTTCTTTTAAACCGAATGGTCAAGTCAACAGCGTAAATGTTACTAAGACTCAGAAATCAATACATTTTTTCTTGGGCATTTAATTAGTCGAGTACATACAAGTATTGGAATATATACATCCAGGCATATAAAAATTCATTATGAATGAAACATGATAGAATTATGTTAAGTACAGGGAAATCACAGTTGAGAGGAAGATAATGATTTTGACGACACTAACTGCAGTCAATGAAATAAAATAATCAAATTTGTGAAATCGGTGCCTTCACTCAATTTCGTAAGAAATAATCAGTATACGAAATTTAATCAATTGAGAGAATGATGCCACTAATAATTATATTATACAGGCCTGCGAAGTAAAACTTTCAACCGAAGTTAACGTTTTTTCTTGCTCTATACTCGTCTTGGATACACTTTTTTAAGCTTCTTTTTTGTTTTACCTGTACACTCCATCTTGAAGGTAGAAAATTATAGTGTTGTGGTCGGCTTGCTATGAGCTCTTGAGATAGGTATATTTTAATTAATTTAATAATACAGGCAAATTTATAAATTTCCGGTTTATGGAACAACCGTACCCGTCCCTATGTCTCAGAAACTTTCACTCCGTCTCGACGTTGGATCTGAAGACATTTTAGCTTACAAATTTAATTTACTTTAATTTTGTATATGACTACATTCTAAGTATCTTTTCGTAATCCTATCAGCTGAATTCAGCGTATCCAAGCTAAGTAAAATAGACTAAAGAACTCTTGCAAAAAAACCAAAAAAAAAAAAATGAGTTTATTATTACGTTTATTTATGCTACACTACACACTTCATCTAAGTTGACATGAAACGTGCACGAGTAAGTCGGTAATATCGGAAAAGAATATTAATACGCCTATCCAATAAAATTAAAACAGCTTTAAAATGTTCACTATAGCCAAAGTTATGATAAATCAAATTTGAAAAATAATCTCAAACTATGTCTTTCTTCGGTTGGGTTTTTCTTGTATTTCTTTGAAAAGAAAAAATATCTAATTGAAGGTATTAAACCCACATATGAATCTTTTCTTCATACGTAGCAAATATAAACTGTGAATTATAATGTTAATATAAAATAGTTTTCGCATTATAATTCGACAACAGTTTATGCGTTAAATAAGTTAAGTTGTAAATTGCATAGGTTTATTATTACTTGTTACTCTTTATATTTTGTATTTATGATTTGCTTTAGCTTTTTAATTGTCTTTTTAATTTTGTGCCTGATTTTTCATCTGGATTTCTTAAAAATTTCCTTCTCATCTAAAAGAATTTGTTACAAACTTTCGGCCAAACTGAGACCATTTCATACTATTTCATATGAAAGCCACTATCCTATGGTTTTTGTATGAAAGAATAATTTTAGTCAGTGTAAAAATTGGATATGGACAGATCCTAACTA
>JAWNNQ010001903.1:0-47406 GCA_035044765.1 Leucophenga montana | reverse complement strand
AAGAAACAATAAAGGCCGATTTGGGAAATACAGTTACAGAATAAACAATATAAAATGAGTCAAAACCACTTAATACTTTTTTCATTGACCACCATATCCATTCTTTTTCCCACGTAGGTTTACTATAATACTCTTTATTACAAACGGTGGCGGCGAAGTTTACCGATTTCACCCATTCGCAATATATCCCAACTATGGACGGAAACGTCGTAATCTGGGTTAACAATCCATACGACGTACTCGGATATAATAACGGATTCTACAACCCTGGTAAATAAAAAATAAAAAAAAAACACATGAGGAAAATACTAGATGCAGACACGACACACTTGAACGCTTACTTAATAACAATACACATTTAATAACGATACACCATAGACATGCAAGAAGTATTAACTTCTTATGTACGGCTCTTAAGGTGGTGGCTGTAACGCCTGATTTCGATGACTTCAAACAGGTTAAGTTTTCTCAGAAAGAACAACTCATTAACGGACAAAATAACCACTTGTATGAAGTCTTTGCTTGCTAGAAATAGAATAATAGCAATGGAGCAATGGAGCAATGGAGAACCTTTTGTTGTCCATAACACTTGCAAAGGTTGGCATAATAAATCCCACCATACTATATAATTATAATATTCAAAGTCTTGTCAATGAGCAATTCACAGAATTTTCGATAACCGTATTAATTTATGTAGCTAGTGTTAAGATTTATCAAAATTACAATTTTATATATTTTATAATAAGATTTCCAAAACCAAAAATAGTTTGTAAGAAAATGAGTTTGCTTCCCGCGTCGCATAATGGGACTGTACTTCATATGGAAAACAACAACGTAGCCGAATGTGAAAGACAAGTGCTTTCCATAGACAAGTGGTACTATACCATCACGACTGAATTTTATAAAAAATTCTTAAAACCAACATGCGCGCAGCAACTTTATTCCGGCAGCATGGCGTACTGCAGTACCCGCCCAAGCCATCTTCAACTGATAGTCGTGATCAACGATCACGGTCACAATAAATGAGAAAAATAAGACCGAAAAGACTGTCAATGGCTCGTATTTACTAACATTCGATTCCGTGGTAGAAATATATAAAACCATTTTTAAGAACCAGAAAAACATTGTGAAAAGGATGCCCGTTGATGTAACGTCGCCGCTCTTAAACATCAACGACCATCAGGAGTTGTTAAGCTTGCCGTATCTGCATGGAACCTGCAATTCCTTGGGAAGCTTAAACAAAAGCTGACCACGAGTCCAATAATGTCTGCCTTGGTGACACTAATTAATATAGCCGTTTGTTTTGCTGCCCTTCGACTGCTAAAACGTTCAAGAAATCATAAAATGAACAAAGATATTAAAACGGTAATTGAAAACTTGAAGAGGTCCGGGAAAGACCTGGACCCGGAAAGCAAGGGAGGAGTTAACACAAGCATTGGTTAAGTCTCGTTGTCACCAAAATTCAACTGATGCCTTATGTCTTGTTTTTCATTCCAATGCCAAACAATGTGCTACAATGTAGTAACACATCCGCTTTCAACAACGCATCAACAACAATACTGGTCATACGATATCTTGCACGAGTAACAATATAAGCATTATGATCACCGCTACGACAATGACAGCGGCCACACAGGAAAGCAGTGAGCAGCATTTTCCCAGCGACAGCAACATAAGGCTAGGTTTAGTTTTAAGTAAAACAAAATGTTTAGCTTTAGTTTGGTTTCATGATTAAAGCTAAAGCTCGCTGGGTATAAAATCTCGTCTTTTTATTGATCGGCTCCGCGTTTTAACAAACGAGTAAAACAGAAATAAATTAATTTTCATATCTACGCATGACTGTATTTGGAAAACAAGAACAAAATTTTGATTTCTAATTATTTACATTTAATTAATCATACATACATTTTTATTAAACAAAAACCATTTCCAACTAAACTTATTTTTTAATTCTAAATTTTGAGTTACTGATTTTTAATTATTATTAATTTTAAATGTTTTTTTTTTGTAATTGATAATTTTACGATGTAATCACTTGCACTTCTAACTATCAAGTAAATTAGACGCTGCAAAGGCAAGGTCATCATTTTAGCTTGTCTTTTTCTTTTTTTTTTGTATTTTACAATAACAACTTACGTATAAGTTGTCGAAATTGAATGTCGTATGCACATTCGACATTCGATTTCGAAGACGAATAAGCAACGAATAAATTGCAAAGAAGAAAAACAAACAGATGCGAGAGTTATTGCCTTCTGTTTTTGCTAGTCACGGCGTTGCAGCACCGCTAAAGGAATTGACAGTTTACATCTCAATCCACCAGGTGGTCACTTGTCACTGGCCCAACTACAGGGTTGTGTTTAAGAGTTAATGAGAGTTGAAGAGAGTTGAATTTATAGAATTAGAGAGAGAAACAAATGAGTAGAACAAGAGCCACACGGAAAGAGAATGCAAATTTATTTATGCAATTGTGTGTTTGAATGTGTATGTTTTATATTTGATTGTGTGAAATGAGATCAAAAGTTTTGTGGCGTGTTTTTATATAGTCGTGTCCGTTATATATATATATATATATATATTTTTTAAATTTGTATGAAATTTCTGTGATCGAGGATCGGCTTTGAAGTATTTGAAAAGGTACATTGAGTACGATCACTGTACCGTTCGTATACTTAATTTCAGAGACCAGTTGTTGTTGCAACTGCTGCTGCAGGTTTTTTATATTTTCTCTAATTTCCGTGGCGTAGCTTGCTATTGAGATATTTGTTTCTGTTGACACCATTTGCTGCTGCAGCTAGTCGTTGTTGTTGCTGTTGTAACTCCTGCGGTGTTGGTTACGAAACTTCGCCGAGGTTACACCTGTAGAGTTGCGTATTGTTGTTGTTGTTAGATTGAGCAATCACTTGTTAATGATTATAACTTTTGCAACGTTGTTTGCTACGCTGTAGTCAAGAATTCCCCTTTTTTTTGTTGCTAATTTTCACTGCGTTATTTGCGATGCTGCGCCGAAGTTAGTATTGGTGTATGAATACGTATTTTTATATCATTCACACATAGTGTGAAATGGTATCATTAGTTTGTCTGGAAGTTTGTGACAAATTTAAGGAGACATTGTAGACCCCATAAAGTATTTATACTCTTGTTCAGTTCAACGAGTCGGGTCGATCTAGCTACAATATGTCCGTTTGTCGGTCCGTCTGAATGTTGTTGCGCATTTTTTGGGGACCATTTTTTATGCTATTGTAAATTGTTGTAAATTGGCACCTAGACCTTTTTATTGCAGTCAAATAGAGTACACATATTGACCCACAACGCCCCCGTCCACTTTTAGCAGTAGCCTCCGTATAAAGCTACCGCTCACTTTTATGCAGTTGTATGAAAAACTTCTTTAGTTAAGTCAATAGCTGCTTGATATTGTGGCTTCTTATGGATGGTCGCCTCACACACACATATGCTAATGGATATGAATCGCCCACTTTTTGCGGCAGCCCTTACACAATTCCACCCCCACTCCAAGTTTATGTTTTAGAATACGATTTAAAATTTCGTGTGAATGATATTCAGTTGCTTCAGTTTAACAAAAACTAACGTATTTTATTTTATTTTATTTTTTTTTTTTTATAATAACCGCATTCCCACTCAAAAAGAAACGCCAAAAAAAAAAAAACACCAACAAAATTTTGAAATTCAAAGAAATATGAATAATTCACGATGGAATTATTTGATATAGTTTGGAAAAAATAGTTCAGTTTCTGTTTGTGAGAAAATTAGAACGAATGAAAGTTATTTCAATTTCAATATTGAACAAAAGACGAATTTATTTTCAAATGTGACGCATTTGCTAGTTTAGACTCAAAAATTCATATAAATTCATTTAGGTAGTTAGTAAGTAATATTATGATATGTAAATCATTTAAGTGCGTATAAATTATTTTGTTTAGTCATTAAACAAACTCAAAAAAAAAAAAAATCAATCCGAATTAATCAATGCATTACAATGACAAAGATGTTAATTTAATAATGCACACAAAAATATCAAACAAGTTTTGATTTGATAAAATTTAATGATTATCTAGGGAAAACACAATCGTTTTGCGGCAAAATTATCTTTATTTTCTTTATGTATTATATAAACTGCGCTTGAGTATTGTATTTTGTTTTTTGCATTGCGCGGTGTAGCGCCACCACCTTCGCGCTATTCGCCATGAAATAATAATCTTCACAAGGGAAAGAAAACGCTGCAATCGAATAAAACTAAAAGTCAAATGTATATTTTTTTTTTTTTTTTTATAACACTTGTATAATAACCATCATCATAACCAGTGCGTGACGTAGTGTGTGTAGCAACCTCAGGTCAGATCTATTAAGATGTTCTTTCGATTAAACCGACTAGATTATGAAGAGCGCCTACCGTTTCCTGTCTACTATTGGTATAAATACCGTTCTCTCTCTTTAAGAGTCCGATGTCATTGTGCCTGTCCTTTGTGATTACCTTATGGAGACGGACTGCTTCCGGTAGCGTTTGCAAACCATCACAGCACCTTCTCCAGGATTCACGCTTGGACTGACGTATAAGCATGTTATATTCGGTTAGGGATGACTTATATTCCTCCCACAAACCGAATCTATTCGCACGGTTGAAAAGCTTCCTGACCGCATGGCAGCTAACTTATCAGTCCAAGATGGAACTTTCTGTTTCTCTTTTAGCAGGTCCGCGGCTCACAAGTTGAGCTAATGCTGCGGAGGACTCCGCCAACCTTTGATGCTACGAGGTGGTTGTACGATTGCCAGTTTGTTTTCGGAGGAAGGTATACCTTAGAGAGAATATCAAAGGCCACCGGAATTTCAAAGCGAATATGTTGGTGGTCTGAGAAACTTCGTTTGAAACTCGCCAATTCCAAACGAAGTTCGTAGCCCCTCTACTAGTTAGAGTGAGGTCCCGAACCTCTTGGCTAACTGCTGTTATAAATATATTTTTACAACCTGTGTTTGCAATTTCGAGCTGGGATCTTATTAAATAATTTAATTTAATTGGTTGGTGTCATTGCTGCCGACAGTGCTTAATTAGCCGCTGTACTTCAAGTGGTGGTATGTTGGGTTCATACCCTGGGAAGTAGGCCGAGCGCAGGACTATTTCCTGGGAGCCTTGTCCTGTGGAAATATCCACTAACGCAGCTGTTGAATCTCTGGAAATAAAGTTTGTTAGTGGAAAGGAATTGATATTTTTATCAATTAGAATTGCCGTACGAGGCAGTTATGCAGAGTGGTAGTAGGTTAGGTTGGCATAATAAATCCCACCATACTATATAATTATAATATTCAAAGTCTTGTCAATGAGCAATTCACAGAATTTTCGATAACCGTATTAATTTATGTAGCTAGTGTTAAGATTTATCAAAATTACAATTTTATATATTTTATAATAAGATTTCCAAAACCAAAAATAGTTTGTAAGAAAATGAGTTTGCTTCCCGCGTCGCATAATGGGACTGTACTTCATATGGAAAACAACAACGTAGCCGAATGTGAAAGACAAGTGCTTTCCATAGACAAGTGGTACTATACCATCACGACTGAATTTTATAAAAAATTCTTAAAACCAACATGCGCGCAGCAACTTTATTCCGGCAGCATGGCGTACTGCAGTACCCGCCCAAGCCATCTTCAACTGATAGTCGTGATCAACGATCACGGTCACAATAAATGAGAAAAATAAGACCGAAAAGACTGTCAATGGCTCGTATTTACTAACATTCGATTCCGTGGTAGAAATATATAAAACCATTTTTAAGAACCAGAAAAACATTGTGAAAAGGATGCCCGTTGATGTAACGTCGCCGCTCTTAAACATCAACGACCATCAGGAGTTGTTAAGCTTGCCGTATCTGCATGGAACCTGCAATTCCTTGGGAAGCTTAAACAAAAGCTGACCACGAGTCCAATAATGTCTGCCTTGGTGACACTAATTAATATAGCCGTTTGTTTTGCTGCCCTTCGACTGCTAAAACGTTCAAGAAATCATAAAATGAACAAAGATATTAAAACGGTAATTGAAAACTTGAAGAGGTCCGGGAAAGACCTGGACCCGGAAAGCAAGGGAGGAGTTAACACAAGCATTGGTTAAGTCTCGTTGTCACCAAAATTCAACTGATGCCTTATGTCTTGTTTTTCATTCCAATGCCAAACAATGTGCTACAATGTAGTAACACATCCGCTTTCAACAACGCATCAACAACAATACTGGTCATACGATATCTTGCACGAGTAACAATATAAGCATTATGATCACCGCTACGACAATGACAGCGGCCACACAGGAAAGCAGTGAGCAGCATTTTCCCAGCGACAGCAACATAAGGCTAGGTTTAGTTTTAAGTAAAACAAAATGTTTAGCTTTAGTTTGGTTTCATGATTAAAGCTAAAGCTCGCTGGGTATAAAATCTCGTCTTTTTATTGATCGGCTCTGCGTTTTAACAAACGAGTAAAACAGAAATAAATTAATTTTCATATCTACGCATGACTGTATTTGGAAAACAAGAACAAAATTTTGATTTCTAATTATTTACATTTAATTAATCATACATACATTTTTATTAAACAAAAACCATTTCCAACTAAACTTATTTGTTTCTCTCTCTAATTCTATAAATTCAACTCTCTTCAACTCTCATTAACTCTTAAACGCAACCCTGTAGTTGGGCCAGTGACAAGTGACCACCTGGTGGATTGAGATGTAAACTGTCAATTCCTTTAGCGGTGCTGCAACGCCGTGACTAGCAAAAACAGAAGGCAATAACTCTCGCATCTGTTTGTTTTTCTTCTTTGCAATTTATTCGTTGCTTATTCGTCTTCGAAATCGAATGTCGAATGTGCATACGACATTCAATTTCGACAACTTATACGTAAGTTGTTATTGTAAAATACAAAAAAAAAAGAAAAAGACAAGCTAAAATGATGACCTTGCCTTTGCAGCGTCTAATTTACTTGATAGTTAGAAGTGCAAGTGATTACATCGTAAAATTATCAATTACAAAAAAAAAACATTTAAAATTAATAATAATTAAAAATCAGTAACTCAAAATTTAGAATTAAAAAATAAGTTTAGTTGGAAATGGTTTTTGTTTAATAAAAATGTATGTATGATTAATTAAATGTAAATAATTAGAAATCAAAATTTTGTTCTTGTTTTCCAAATACAGTCATGCGTAGATATGAAAATTAATTTATTTCTGTTTTACTCGTTTGTTAAAACGCGGAGCCGATCAATAAAAAGACGAGATTTTATACCCAGCGAGCTTTAGCTTTAATCATGAAACCAAACTAAAGCTAAACATTTTGTTTTACTTAAAACTAAACCTAGCCTTATGTTGCTGTCGCTGGGAAAATGCTGCTCACTGCTTTCCTGTGTGGCCGCTGTCATTGTCGTAGCGGTGATCATAATGCTTATATTGTTACTCGTGCAAGATATCGTATGACCAGTATTGTTGTTGATGCGTTGTTGAAAGCGGATGTGTTACTACATTGTAGCACATTGTTTGGCATTGGAATGAAAAACAAGACATAAGGCATCAGTTGAATTTTGGTGACAACGAGACTTAACCAATGCTTGTGTTAACTCCTCCCTTGCTTTCCGGGTCCAGGTCTTTCCCGGACCTCTTCAAGTTTTCAATTACCGTTTTAATATCTTTGTTCATTTTATGATTTCTTGAACGTTTTAGCAGTCGAAGGGCAGCAAAACAAACGGCTATATTAATTAGTGTCACCAAGGCAGACATTATTGGACTCGTGGTCAGCTTTTGTTTAAGCTTCCCAAGGAATTGCAGGTTCCATGCAGATACGGCAAGCTTAACAACTCCTGATGGTCGTTGATGTTTAAGAGCGGCGACGTTACATCAACGGGCATCCTTTTCACAATGTTTTTCTGGTTCTTAAAAATGGTTTTATATATTTCTACCACGGAATCGAATGTTAGTAAATACGAGCCATTGACAGTCTTTTCGGTCTTATTTTTCTCATTTATTGTGACCGTGATCGTTGATCACGACTATCAGTTGAAGATGGCTTGGGCGGGTACTGCAGTACGCCATGCTGCCGGAATAAAGTTGCTGCGCGCATGTTGGTTTTAAGAATTTTTTATAAAATTCAGTCGTGATGGTATAGTACCACTTGTCTATGGAAAGCACTTGTCTTTCACATTCGGCTACGTTGTTGTTTTCCATATGAAGTACAGTCCCATTATGCGACGCGGGAAGCAAACTCATTTTCTTACAAACTATTTTTGGTTTTGGAAATCTTATTATAAAATATATAAAATTGTAATTTTGATAAATCTTAACACTAGCTACATAAATTAATACGGTTATCGAAAATTCTGTGAATTGCTCATTGACAAGACTTTGAATATTATAATTATATAGTATGGTGGGATTTATTATGCCAACCTAACCTACTACCACTCTGCATAACTGCCTCGTACGGCAATTCTAATTGATAAAAATATCAATTCCTTTCCACTAACAAACTTTATTTCCAGAGATTCAACAGCTGCGTTAGTGGATATTTCCACAGGACAAGGCTCCCAGGAAATAGTCCTGCGCTCGGCCTACTTCCCAGGGTATGAACCCAACATACCACCACTTGAAGTACAGCGGCTAATTAAGCACTGTAGGCAGCAATGACACCAACCAATTAAATTAAATTATTTAATAAGATCCCAGCTCGAAATTGCAAACACAGGTTGTAAAAATATATTTATAACAGCAGTTAGCCAAGAGGTTCGGGACCTCACTCTAACTAGTAGAGGGGCTACGAACTTCGTTTGGAATTGGCGAGTTTCAAACGAAGTTTCTCAGACCACCAACATATTCGCTTTGAAATTCCGGTGGCCTTTGATATTCTCTCTAAGGTATACCTTCCTCCGAAAACAAACTGGCAATCGTACAACCACCTCGTAGCATCAAAGGTTGGCGGAGTCCTCCGCAGCATTAGCTCAACTTGTGAGCCGCGGACCTGCTAAAAGAGAAACAGAAAGTTCCATCGTGGACTGATAAGTTAGCTGCCATGCGGTCAGGAAGCTTTTCAACCGTGCGAATAGATTCGGTTTGTGGGAGGAATATAAGTCATCCCTAACCGAATATAACATGCTTATACGTCAGTCCAAGCGTGAATCCTGGAGAAGGTGCTGTGATGGTTTGCAAACGCTACCGGAAGCAGTCCGTCTCCATAAGGTAATCACAAAGGACAGGCACAATGACATCGGACTCTTAAAGAGAGAGAACGGTATTTATACCAATAGTAGACAGGAAACGGTAGGCGCTCTTCATAATCTAGTCGGTTTAATCGAAAGAACATCTTAATAGATCTGACCTGAGGTTGCTACACACACTACGTCACGCACTGGTTATGATGATGGTTATTATACAAGTGTTATAAAAAAAAAAAAAAAAATATACATTTGACTTTTAGTTTTATTCGATTGCAGCGTTTTCTTTCCCTTGTGAAGATTATTATTTCATGGCGAATAGCGCGAAGGTGGTGGCGACTGCAGACTTCGGTACAAATGCGCCGGCGGAGTTATTCGGCTACACCGCGCAATGCAAAAAACAAAATACAATACTCAAGCGCAGTTTATATAATACATAAAGAAAATAAAGATAATTTTGCCGCAAAACGATTGTGTTTTCCCTAGATAATCATTAAATTTTATCAAATCAAAACTTGTTTGATATTTTTGTGTGCATTATTAAATTAACATCTTTGTCATTGTAATGCATTGATTAATTCGGATTGATTTTGTTTTTTTTTTTGAGTTTGTTTAATGACTAAACAAAATAATTTATACGCACTTAAATGATATACATATCATAATATTACTTACTAACTACCTAAATGAATTTATATGAATTTATGAGTCTAAACTATCAAATGCGTCAAATTTGAAAATAAATTCGTCTTTTGTTCAATATTGAAATTGAAATAACTTTCATTCGTTCTAATTTTCTCACAAACAGAAACTGAACTATTTTTTCCTAACTATATCAAATAATTCCATCGTGAATTATTCATATTTGTTTGAATTTCAAAATTTTGTTGGTGATTTTTTTTTTGGCGTTTCTTTTTGAGTGGGAGTGCGGTTATTATAAAAAAAAAAAAAATAAAATAAAATAAAATACGTTAGTTTTTGTTCAACTGAAGCACTAATATCATTCACACGAAATTTTAAATCGTATTCTAAAACATAAACTTGGTGTGGGGGTGGAATTGTGTAAGGGCTGCCGCAAAAAGTGGGCGATTCATATCCATTAGCATATGTGTGTGTGAGGCGACCATCCATAAGAAGCCACAATATCAAGCAGCTATTGACTTAACTAAAGAAGTTTTTCATACAACTGCATAAAAGTGAGCGGTAGCTTTGTACGGAGGCTACTGCTAAAAGTGGACGGGGGCGTTGTGGGTCAATATGTGTACTCTATTTGACTGCAATAAAAAGGTCTAGGTGCCAATTTACAACAATTTACAATAGCATAAAAAATGGTCCCCAAAAAATGCGCAACAACATTCAGACGGACCGACAAACGGACATATTGTAGCTAGATCGACCCGACTCGTTGAACTGAACAAGAGTATAAATACTTTATGGGGTCTACGATGTCTCCTTAAATTTGTCACAAACTTCCAGACAAACTAATGATACCATTTCACACTATGTGTGAATGATATAAAAATACATATTCATACAACAATACTAACTTCGGCGCAGCATCCACATTTAAAAAAAATATATATATATAACGACTATATAAAAACACGCCACAAAACTTTTGATCTCATTTCACACAATCAAAAATAAAACATACACATTCAAACACACAATTGCATAAATAAATTTGCATTCTCTTTCCGTGTGGCTCTTGTTCTACTCATTTGTTTCTCTCTCTAATTCTATAAATTCAACTCTCTTCAACTCTCATTAACTCTTAAACACAACCCTGTAGTTGGGCCAGTGACAAGTGACCACCTGGTGGATTGAGATGTAAACTGTCAATTCCTTTAGCGGTGCTGCAACGCCGTGACTAGCAAAAACAGAAGGCAATAACTCTCGCATCTGTTTGTTTTTCTTCTTTGCAATTTATTCGTTGTTTATTCGTCTTCGAAATCGAATGTCGAATGTGCATACGACATTCAATTTCGACAACTTATACGTAAGTTGTTATTGTAAAATACAAAAAAAAAAAAAAAAAAGACAAGCTAAAATGATGACCTTGCCTTGGCAGCGTCTAATTTACTTGATAGTTAGAAGTGCAAGTGATTACATCGTAAAATTATCAATTACAAAAAAAAAAAAACATTTAAAATTAATAATAATTAAAAATCAGTAACTCAAAATTTAGAATTAAAAAATAAGTTTAGTTGGAAATGGTTTTTGTTTAATAAAAATGTATGTATGATTAATTAAATGTAAATAATTATAAATCAAAATTTTGTTCTTTCTTTTCCAAATACAGTCATGTGTAGATATGAAAATTAATTTATTTCTGTTTTACTCGTTTGTTAAAACGCGGAGCCGATCAATAAAAAGACGAGATTTTATACCCAGCGAGCTTTAGCTTTAATCATGAAACCAAACTAAAGCTAAACATTTTGTTTTACTTAAAACTAAACCTAGCCTTATGTTGCTGTCGCTGGGAAAATGCTGCTCACTGCTTTCCTGTGTGGCCGCTGTCATTGTCGTAGCGGTGATCATAATGCTTATATTGTTACTCGTGCAAGATATCGTATGACCAGTATTGTTGTTGATGCGTTGTTGAAAGCGGATGTGCTACAACATTGTAGCACATTGTTTGGCATTGGAATGAAAAACAAGACATAAGGCATCAGTTGAATTTTGGTGACAACGAGACTTAACCAATGCTTGTGTTAACTCCTCCCTTGCTTTCCGGGTCCAGGTTTTTCCCGGACCTCTTCAAGTTTTCAATTACCGTTTGAATATCTTTGTTCATTTTATGATTTCTTGAACGTTTTAGCAGTCGAAGGGCAGCAAAACAAACGGCTATATTAATTAGTGTCACCAAGGCAGACATTATTGGACTCGTGGTCAGCTTTTGTTTAAGCTTCCCAAGGAATTGCAGGTTCCATGCAGATACGGCAAGCTTAACAACTCCTGATGGTCGTTGATGTTTAAGAGCGGCGACGTTACATCACCGGGCATCCTTTTCACAATGTTTTTCTGGTTCTTAAAAATGGTTTTATATATTTCTACCACGGCATCGAATGTTAGTAAATACGAGCCATTGACAGTCTTTTCGGTCTTATATTTCTCATTTATTGTGACCGTGATCGTTGATCACGACTATCAGTTGAAGATGGCTTGGGCGGGTACTGCAGTACGCCATGCTGCCGGAATAAAGTTGCTGCGCGCATGTTGGTTTTAAGAATTTTTTACAAAATCCAGTCGTGATGGTATAGTTCCACTTGTCTATGGAAAGCACTTGTCTTTGAAGTACAGTCCCATTATGCGACGCGGGAAGCAAACTCATTTTCTTACAAACTATTTTTGGTTTTGGAAATCTTATTATAAAATATATAAAATTGTAATTTTGATAAATCTTAACACTAGCTACATAAATTAATACGGTTATCGAAAATTCTGTGAATTGCTCATTGACAAGACTTTGAATATTATAATTATATAGTATGGTGGGATTTATTATGCCAACCTTTGCAAGTGTTATGGACAACAAAAGGTTCTCCATTGCTCCATTGCTCCATTGCTATTATTCTATTTCTAGCAAGCAAAACTTCATACAAGTGGTTATTTTGTCCGTTAATGAGTTGTTTTTGATAAAACTTAACCTGTTTGAAGTCATCGAAATCAGGCGTTACAGCCACCACCTTAAGAGCCGTACATAAGAAGTTAATACTTCTTGCATGTCTATGGTGTATCGTTATTAAATGTGTATTGTTATTAAGTAAGCGTTCAAGTGTGTCGTGTCTGCATCTAGTATTTTCCTCATGTGTTTTTTTTTTATTTTTTATTTACCAGGGTTGTAGAATCCGTTATTATATCCGAGTACGTCGTATGGATTGTTAACCCAGATTACGACGTTTCCGTCCATAGTTGGGATATATTGCGAATGGGTGAAATCGGTAAACTTCGCCGCCACCGTTTGTAATAAAGAGTATTATAGTAAACCTACGTGGGAAAAAGAATGGATATGGTGGTCAATGAAAAAAGTATTAAGTGGTTTTGACTCATTTTATATTGTTCTTATGTAGCACCCTTCCTCTAATGATAACTGTATTTCCCAAATCGGCCTTTATTGTTTCTTGTGATTACCTTATGGAGACGGACTGCTTCCGGTAGCGTTTGCAAACCATCACAGCACCTTCTCCAGGATTCACGCTTGGACTGACGTATAAGCATGTTATATTCGGTTAGGGATGACTTATATTCCTCCCACAAACCGAATCTATTCGCACGGTTGAAAAGCTTCCTGACCGCATGGCAGCTAACTTATCAGTCCACGATGGAACTTTCTGTTTCTCGTTTAGCAGGTCCGCGGCTCACAAGTTGAGCTAATGCTGCGCAGGACTCCGCCAACCTTTGATGCTACGAGCTGGTTGTACGATTGCCAGTTTGTTTTCGGAGGAAGGTATACCTTAGAGAGAATATCAAAGGCCACCGGAATTTCAAAGCGAATATGTTGGTGGTCTGAGAAACTTCGTTTGAAACTCGCCAATTCCAAACGAAGTTCGTAGCCCCTCTACTAGTTAGAGTGAGGTCCCGAACCTCTTGGCTAACTGCTGTTATAAATATATTTTTACAACCTGTGTTTGCAATTTCGAGCTGGGATCTTATTAAATAATTTAATTTAATTGGTTGGTGTCATTGCTGCCGACAGTGCTTAATTAGCCGCTGTACTTCAAGTGGTGGTATGTTGGGTTCATACCCTGGGAAGTAGGCCGAGCGCAGGACTATTTCCTGGGAGCCTTGTCCTGTGGAAATATCCACTAACACAGCTGTTGAATCTCTGGAAATAAAGTTTGTTAGTGGAAAGGAATTGATATTTTTATCAATTAGAATTGCCGTACGAGGCAGTTATGCAGAGTGATAGTAGATTAACTTACTAGTTTTGCAGTTATATCCACGAATTTTACCACACACCACCCAATGCTCTTGAAAGAGGGCCAAGGTGGTCTCCTTCTCGGCGAAGAGACTGCACACTGTGGCCGTTGCCCTTTTGGCGTGGTGCAAGTTCACCTGGAGCACCCTTATGGTGTTCATTTTGATTCTCTGAAGTTTTAGCGGACAAGACTCTCCTTCCTGCCCGCTCGGGACCCCTTTCCACGAGTGCCTCTAGGTGAGGGGGCCTGTTTTAGAGTATTCTTCCTCAGTTGGCCAGATGCTGGCGAGGACGTTGCTGTAGGCTGCTTGATCAGCCTATTGGAAGGGCCTACCGCCTTCTCTGAGACCTGTTTAACAGGTGTACCTAATGCCGTCGCGATGGTGTCCGTATCCCCATCGCTGGCAGCTTTCATGCTGGTGGAAAGCTGTGGTTCCGCCGTTGGCGACTGCTCATCTGGCTGATGCAGGTCCGTCTGTTGCAGTGCCAACTCGGAAGGGCCCACTTGGCCGAGTTTATTCCTTTTAATTATCAGCTATATATGCCTGAACCTATAGTCAATAATACCTTTTAATGTATTTAGGGCCGCATATGCCTGATCATCTACTGATAAAAGCAGATGGAGTTGCGGGCCCTGTACAATACGATATATTACATGCCACAGCGCGGTTGAAATTTTGTTTTGGGCCCCAAAGGTCGCCAGAACCTTCTCGTTTGTTCGAAAAGCACTACGGGGAAAATAGCCACGAACCAAATGTGTTTATGGTAACTTATTTTCCTCCAATAGTATAAAGTTAAAGTTCACCATTGCCCTAATATGGCTGAGGTTACCTTTAATACATGTTGCCGTCTCGTTTTTGGAGCAGACGAGAAGAAGCTAGCCCGACGGATAATTTTGCCTTCATCTCATCTGACGAACGTTCGATTGTGACATCGAAAATTGCCTCTAGCAGCAGTGCCATATGCTCTACTGTTAGAGAACAGTTTTTAGTCTCAGCCGAAAAGAAACCCATCTTAACGCTTCTCGCTACACGGCTATATGAAGCTTTCGCTGATTCTTTGGTCGACCTTTTTGTTTTGTTTGGTGAATTCCAGGGGAATTGTCCTCCGAAAGGACTTTCTTTAGAGCCAGTCCATCTGTAGCTTTGGCATACTTGATGGCTTTTTCCCTCGAGTGTGCTGGGGTGCACTGTCGTCTGGATTGACGATTTGGGGTACGGCCACAATCGTCCTGTCTGAATCGGAATCAGAGGACAGATTTTCCTATAATACCTCTCCACTGACACTAGGAAGTGCCGTCCCGAAGGCTGCATGACTGAGTCCATATTGACCTCAGTCACCATGCAGTTTGGCCCGACCGTGCAGGTCTGCTCGTTTAGTGATGCATTAAGAGCTGCATCAGGCTCGTTTTATTTGGTTGGTTCCACATGACTTCGCACGAGTAAACGGGAATAGAGGTAACCTGTGCCATAGCCCGGATGCCACAGGAAGTCAAAGTAAAACTGGAGGGCGACACGTATCCAGACTTCGCATATTATCGGTTGGATTACCCTCTAACCATTCATCTTGTTTGTATCCTTTCAATTGAATAAACACAGCTACATTATTAGAACCACACCAGGCGAAAGATCACACTGTAGGATTTTATCCAATCTTGAAGGGAATTTTCTTTCCCTCGCCCGACTATGTCAGCCAAGCCTTCAGCAGATACATGACCATACTAATAACTTGTTTCCAAGGGCCACCACTCTGGAGGTTATAGTGGAACCTGCCAAATTATCCAACAGTTACGGCCCGTGCACCAAAATTGTTCTACATGTGATCCCACTGTTGGACTTTGGACTGACCCTCCATTTGTATGATGCCGTCAACCCAAAATGTAGAGAGACCTCAATGTTGTTAGCCGCTTCCAGTTTATTTTTGCTCCAATGTCCCCGAGCGGTGACAATGAATTAAATTATGCGTTTTCACTATCGTGAATGTACGTATGCCAATTTATGATCATGCATTGAAAAATCCGGTTGGGCCATGACATTAGATCGCAGTATATTTGATGAGTGCGCTAAATAATATTACAAGCCCCCTACCAAGATCACATTATGGGGAGGACCTGGTAACTGCGCTACTTAAAATATGATGCATTTAGACCGATATTCCGAAATTGCGATATCTCCCAGTCGTTGCCGTATTTGAAATTTTAAAAGAGGCGGAGTTAAATCCTTTTAAACTTATTGACCCGGAATAAATTAAACATTTCTACTACATAAATTATGCTCGATACGAGTGCGCCATTGCGATGGCTGCGTTTACTGCCTGTGCGTCATACTTAATTTAAGTTAATTTTGTAACAAACTATTTCCCTTCTTTTGCTGCACGATCGTGCTTAATAAACTCCCCTACACCTTAATTACCGCTCGGCCACCGTATTTTCGCAACAATATATTGGTTTTTTAGGTCTCGCTCTGGCAATATCGGCATCTTTATTGTTCTCGATTATTTCTCAAAATTTTGCTTTTGAAGGCTGTCAAGAAATACGGTTACGATTGACGTAATCGTCAAATATTTGGAATTAGATTTATTCCATTGCGTGTCAGACACAATCAAATCGGACAACGGAGTTCGGCTTAAGTCAAATATTTTCAATTAATGCAGAAGTACGGCATCCATCGTGCATTTGCGCTGGTGCCTTCTCCTCAAGGCAATGCGCTTGTAATATTATTTAGCGCACTCATCAAATATACTGCGATCTAATGTCATGGCCCAACCGGATTTTTCAATGCATGATCATAAATTGGCATACGTACATTCACGATAGTGAAAACGCATAATTTAAGTCATTGTCACCGATCGGGGACATTGGAGCAAAAAGAAACCGGTAGTGGCTAACAACATTGAGGTCTTTCTACATTTTAGGTTGACGGCATCATACAAGTGGAGGGTCAGTTCAAAGATCAACAGTGGGATCACATGTAGAACAATTTTGGTGCACGGGCCGTAACTGTTGGATAACTTGGCAGGTGGCACTATAACCACCAGAGTGGTGGCCCTTGGAAACAAGTTATTAGTATGGTCATGTATCTGCTGAAGGCTTGGCTGATATAGTCGGGCGAGGGAAAGTAAATTCCTTTCAAGGTTGGATAAAATCTTACAGTGCTTAGCTGTGTTTATTCAATTTCAAGGAAACAAGGGTAATATAACCGATAA
The DNA here is from genome assembly GCA_035044765.1 of Leucophenga montana. Lineage (NCBI taxonomy): Eukaryota > Metazoa > Arthropoda > Insecta > Diptera > Drosophilidae > Leucophenga > Leucophenga montana. The sequence goes on along the minus strand of JAWNNQ010001903.1, from coordinate 30,082 downwards.
TATGCTAACTTTAGATACCTATCGCCCTCCAGTTTTACTTTGATTTCCTGTTACATCCGGGCTCTAGCACAGGTGACCTCCTTTGCCGTCTACACGTAGGAATTCACATGGAAACAACCAATTTAAACGAGTCTAATGCATCAACTAACGGGCAAACCTGCACGATTGCGCCAAACTGCATGGTGAATTATATCAATATGGACTCAACATGCAGCCATCGGGGACGGCACTCCCTAGTGTCAGCGGAGAGGTATTAGATGAAATTCTGTCCTCTAATTCCGATTCAGACAGGAGGGTTGTGGCCGTACCCCAAATCGTCAATCCAGACGACAGTGCACCCCAGCACACTAGTAAACCTGGCTCTGGTCCAGGTTTCACAATTTTCTCCTCTAAAGAGAGGCGTCACTCCAAACAAGCGCTGGCTAACGTCTACTCGACGGAAAAAGCCATCGAGTACGCCAAAGCTACATATGGACGGGCTCTAAATAGAGTCCGTTCGGAGGAGAATTCCCCTGGAATTCACCCCACTAAAAAATCCAGGTCGACCAAAGGGACAGCGAAAGCTTCATATAGCCGTGTAGCGAGTAGCGTCACGCTGGGTTTTTTTTCGGCTGACATTAAAAACTGTCCTCTTACAATAGAGCATATGGCACTACTGCAACAGGCAAATATCGATGTCACAATCGAACGTTCAACGTATGCGGTGAAGCTAGAATTCGAGGGGTGTATTCCCCTTATTCTTATTCTTGTTGTCTGTTCCAGCAACTAGACGGCACCATGGATAACCTCAGTCGTATAAGGGCAAAGGTGAACTTTAACTTAAAATTATTGGAGGAAAGTGAGTTTCAACAGACACATTTGGTTCGTGGCTATTTTCCCCACAGTGCCCTTCTCACAAACCAGAAGATTCTGGCGACCATTAAGGCCCAGAACGGGTGCCATCTCGGCGGCATTAGGTACACCTGCTGAACAGGTTTTGGACCTTCCAAAAGGCTGACCAAGTAGCCAAAAGCTAAATCCTCACCGACATCTGGTCCAACGAGGAAGGCGATGCCTAAACAGGCTCCCCCACCTAGAGGGACTCGGGGAAAGGGGTCCCGAGCAGGCAAGAAGGTGAGCCTTGTCCGGAAAAACATCAGAGACAAAAAGTGAGCACCATAAGGGTGCTCCAGTGTGCAAGCGGGCAACGGCCACAGTGTGCAGTTTCTTCGCCGAGAGGGCGACCACCCTGGCTCTCATTCAAGAGCCTTGGGTGGTATGTGCCAAATCCGTGGACATAACTGCAAAACTGGTAAGTTAATCTACGACCACTCTGCAGAACTGCCCCGTACGTCAATTCTAATTGATAAAAAGATCAATTCCTTTCCACTAACAAACTTTATTTCTAGAGATGTAACAGCTGTGTTAGTGGATACTTCCACAGGAGTAGGCTACCAGGATATTGGCCTGGCCTCAGCCTACTTCCCAGGGGATGAACAAAACATACTACCACTTGAGGTGCAGCGGCTAGTGGAGTACTGTCGCACCCACAACAGGCAGATCATAATAAGCTACGATGCCAATGCACATCACATCGTCAGGGGCTGCAATGACAACAGAGGTGAGTACCTCTTAAATTATTTAATGAGATAACAGCTCGAATTTGCAAATATAGGTTGTAAGCCTACATTTATAACAGCAGTTAGACAAGAGGTTCTAGATTTCACCCTAACAAGTAGGGGAATTATGGACTTCGTTTGGAATTGGCGAGCTTCAAAAGAAGATTCTCTCTCAGACCACCAACATATTCGCTTTGAAATTCCGGCGGCCTCTGATATCCTCTCTAAGGTCTACCTTCCTAGGAAAACTAACTGGCAATCGTACAACGAGCTCGTAGCATTAAAAGTTGGCGCAGCATTAGCTCAACTTACGAGCTGGAGCTGGCAGCGGACCTGCTAAACGAGATTTTACTGAGCGCGTACCACGATAGCACTGCTACACGCATGAAACAGAACGGTTAGGAAGCTTTTCAACCGTACGAAAATATTCGGTATGTGGGATGAATATAGGTCATCCCTAACCGAATATAACAAGCTTATACGTCAGTCCAACCGTAAATCCTGAAGAAGGTACTATGATGGTAAGGCAATTACAAAGGACAGACAAAATGACATCGGACTCTTAAAGAAAGAGAACGGTCATTATACCAACAGCAGATAGGAAAGATGGCATCTTTCCGGCTCTGCTTCAGAACTGCTGAGATGTCTTGATGGACCCTCTATTAACTCTCATGAGGGCCAGTTTCAATTTGGGTTATATACCGCGGTCGTGGATGAAGGTGTCAGTCGTCTTTATCCCAAAGCAGGGTAATAGACCCATGGAACTGGCCAAATCTTACAGAGCTATCAGTCTTATATCCTTCCTACTCAACGTCTTATTGTCTGCCATATTAGGCAATCAATCAATATTTCATACCCCCTCCATGAACAACACTTCGCCTATATGGAGGGTAAATCAACGGTAGCGCTAGGTGTTTTTCTTGATGTTGAGGGTGCTTTTGATAATACGGGCTATGGCTCCATAACTCGATCACTTGCGCAGAGGGGTATAGATAGCCTTACCATTGGCTGGGTTGAAGCCATGTTAAATCAACGTGACATATCTTCTTCTCTTGGTATTGTGACTGTCAGTATTAGTGCGATGAAGGGGTGTCCTCAAGGAGGAGTCCTCTCGCCACTTCTTTGGTCGATAGTGATAGACGAGCTCCTAATCGAGCTCTCTTTTGGGACTATCCGATGAAGTAAAATTCTTAACAGTCACCCTTGACAAAAGACTGAATTGGAATAAACACCTCAAAAATGTCCTAAACGGGGCAACAATGGCTCTAAGGTCTTGCAAATCCATGTTTGGTGTATGGTGGCCTAAACTGCTGCAGACATGTGCAATTAGGCAGTGCGACAAACTGCAACGGCTTACCTGCCTGAGCATGTCAGGCCCCATGCGAATATGTCCCACTGCTGCAATGGAGGCGATCAACGGTCTACCTCCGCTGCACGTTTCTTTTTCAATCCTCAGCAGCATTAGAGGCTCAGAGAATGCACTCTGTAGACAGTCGGACGCTAGGTGAACTGGGTCACTCTAGTATCCTTAAACTTATCTCTGGCATCGAAATCTGAAACTTTTCAGATTGGTTGTCCACGGAACTGCGTTTCGGCAGACGCTTCTCAGTTCTTCTTCCCAGTCGATCAGACTGGTAGAGGGGCAGCCCTGGTACTGGACCCTCTACGATCAATTGGCTAACTGATGGTTCACTTACCGATACGGGCACAGGTGCGGGTGTCTTCGGACACAACACCAGGATCTCTATTGCCATGGGTGCCTGGCCCACGGTTTTTCAATCTGATGTCCACGCCATCGAGGTCTTCGCCCGACATCTTTTGGATAAAAGTTCCAAAAGGACCAATATAACCATTCTTTCAGATAGCCAAGCGTTATTAAAGCCTTTTCCTCTTGGAATTTCTCCTCGAAACTAGTTCTTCGATGCTACGACATCCTCCAACAATTGGCAATCGGCTGTAAAGTCGCTATTTGTTGGGTACCTGGCCATAAGGGAATCGAGGGCAAAGAAATTGCTGATGAACTAGCCAGGACTAGTTCGGCAACTTCTTTCATAGGACCAGAGCCTTTTTGCGGATTAGCTGGGCTAAGTCAAATTCAGGCAGGCCAAGCTGCTAACCCGTCCTATATACCCTAAAACCAACGCATATCTTAATAGATCTGACCTGAGGTTGCTTTTGGGCTACCTCACCGGTTTAAATGCACTGCCTCCCGCTACTGGATACAATATCCTGGTCTACGGCAGGCCAAGCTGCTAACCCGTCCTATATACCCTAAAACCAACGCATATCTTAATAGATCTGACCTGAGGTTGCTTTTGGGCTTCCTCACCGGCCATATTACACTGAGATATCACTTAAATAAACTAGGTCTCTCCTCAGAAACAGAGTGCAGACCTTGTCTTGAGGATGACGAAACTATGCTATGCGACTGCCCGGCCTTGGCCAGGCCCAGAATTGTACAGATGAACATACCTTTTATTGCATCTGATGAGATCAGAAACACCTCGTCTAAGGACATTTTCCGTTTCATTAAAGAGACGCAGAAGATCCTAGATAAATTAACTTAACCATATCCATAACAAAAGACAACACCTTATGTCGCAGTGCCCGTTTCCGTTAGGATGGCCTTCAAACGTTCTAGCTCTGACACTGAGTCTTAGGTAGCATTACTGGCTGATTGAGTCTGTTTCGTTGTGACCACTTGCTTGTCATGCGGCTCCGGCCCAGACACTACGTCACGCACTGGTTATGGTTATGGTGGCGTTAGCCTAATAATAAAAATAAGTAAAGTAGTAATCTTAAAGTATTTAATTAGAGTAAGAGTATAGACAACGATCAAAGACGATGCGAGACATTTGAAGGTTCACGAGAGACTACTCGCTGTGCGCTCGCAGCCTACATTAGCAAGGGACGAAATTCACTATGCTGCCTGTTCAAAATGCGTCGTCGTGTACATTCAGGATCTCTTTTAACACTCCTCCTCACCACGATGCATGTCGCATAACTTCAAGCCAAGCTGCGTTACAAAATAAAAATGGTTAATCTTGGCCAAGTTTTTCGTAAGTACGTCCGCAATCATCTCATCAGTTGGTATGTACGCTATGTTGATTTCGTCTTTCTTTAAAACCTCTCGAAGATGACGTCCTTGACGTCGATATGCATTATTCGTGCATGGAACATCGGGTTTCTGGCCAACTGCTGCGCACCAACGTTATCGCCGTACATCTGAATGGCTGATTCTGTAGTCATCAGTCCCAAGTCGATGAGTAAGTTGCGCATGTATACCACTTCTTTCGCTGCTGAAGATAATGCGATATACTCATCCACCGTGCTACTGAGTGCCACTGTCGATTGCTTTCGTGATTTTTGCTTTATCTTATCGTGCATAAAATATTTTCAAATCGGCTGTCTTTGCCAAATATCGAAGAATATGCTTTGCTGCTGCTTCATGTTCACAGTGTGGATCTTTATTGCGCTGAGCTAGTTCATTTACGGAGTGCGCAATATCTGGTCGAGTCATTACTGAAAGATACGATAACTCGCCAATCAACCTCTGATACAATGTTGTGCCGACTTTGCGTCAATCTTTCTTGTTGCACACCTGAAAACCAGCTTCCAGTGGTGTAGACGTTCATTGACAATCAGCCATGTGATACTGCTCTAGCAATTCTTTGATATACTTTTGCTGATTAATACAAATTGCTCCAGTATCTCCGTTGCGTTGGACTTCAATACCCAGAAAGTATTTCATAGTACCCTTGTCCACAACGTCGAACTTCTAAATGGGTGCAATTCTGGCTTTTATATCTGTCAGATCTTCGTACATATTGCAAGCCAAAATTGTATCATCTACGTAGACAGCTACAAGACACAGACCGTCGCCTTGCTTTGAGTGTAAGCAGGGTTCATTTACTGTTGGTACAAAACCAATGTGCCTCAGTGTTTTATCCAATGTAGAGTTCCAAACACTACTTCACTACTTTAACCCATAGATGCTCTTGGTCAGCTTAAGAACATGGTTAGGGTAAGCCTCGTAGACAAATCCTACGGGTTGTTTCATGAAGACCTCATCTTCTAAATAGCCAGTGAGATATACTGTAACAACATCCATATAATGTAAATAAGACGAACGACAGGTGCGAATGTCTCTTTGTAGTCGATGCCGTAGCGCTGACTGCAGCCTTTAGCCATCTGCTTCCTATTGGCTTCTTGTCTTTGGGTAATTCTGAAATGACCAAGTTTCATTGTGAACGTGGGATTCGTACTCCTCCTCCATGGATGCTCTCCATAGCTCTCATTGGATTGATCAGCCTTAGAGTAGCTTTGAGGAACTTTGACGCTCGACGCAGATATCGCATTCAATATGTGATAATCCGTCCTTGGTCTTCCTGGTTTACCTGTACGAATGATGCAAGGTCTACCTGGACCACTTTTTCTTTCATGAACTTCACCTGCAGTACTTTCTACGTTGGGCCTAATATCTTCCTGCTCATCTCCTGAAGTTGCATCATCGCTCATTTTCAAATGACGACAGGTCACTGGAAACTGACTGCTCAAATTGCCCCCTTCAGGCTCTACAAAAATTGCATCTCTGCTCTCAATAAGTTTTCGGGGTTTTTTACTGTATAAGCGATAAGCCTTTGCTGTGTCTGAGTAGCCCATCAATATATATTCTAAGCCTTTTTGTGCGAAATTAGATTTCTTGTTTTTATCTAAAGCTATTGTTATTGAACCCAATACTCTTAAATGCGCTACTACAGGTTTTCTTCCTGTCCAGATTTCATATGGTGTCACCCCAGCATTTGTTGCTACTACATTTCGTAAATACATAGCAGTATGAACAGCTTCTGCGCAATACGCTTCACTTAAACCCGCAGGCAACATCATACTTCTAGCCATTTCAACTAATGTCCTATTAGCTCTTTCAGCTACACTATTTTGTTGCGGCGTATACGACACCATTAAGTTTCTCTTTATTCCATTTGCGCCCAAATATTGCCGAAAACTGTTGGAGATATACTCACTTCCATTGTCACTACGCAAGACCTTGATTTTTCGTAACTATTTCGTTTAACGCGTCAAGATTTACATGACCAAATCTATTGTGCCATTTGAATGAATCTGCCTCAACTTGAACTGTATTCATGCATTTCTCGTTTATCATAGGCGCTGTTACCATAATCTCATTACGGTCTAGTATCTTGTCACAGTTTTTCTCATATACAACCTTTTTTCCGTGACTTAGTGATTTTGCAACCGAAAAAAGAAATTGTTCTGCAAACTTGATACATATATGACATCAACTAGCTTTAACAGACAATTGCTGAATTTTATTTTAACAGTTCCATGCCCTTCGGCAATCAATGAATTTCCGTCTGCTAATAACACATTTTGTTTGTCCTCATTGAACGACACGAAGCATTCGCTGTCACAGCACAAGTATGCAGTTGCACCACTATCTATTCACCATATGTTCTGGTTTTGATCATCTGATTCAATATTGTTTAAAACTTTTTGGAGTTTATCGTCTATGCATGCACCAACACAATATATTGAACTAAATTTCTGTTCGCCATTCTGATTGTTATTTTGTTGATTTTTTTTTACTCGGCACTTAGCTACTTCTTTGCCACAATTATAGCATTTCTTACTTTTATTGTCGTACCTCTTTGTATAATATGGCTTGCCCAATTTGTCACTCTGACTTACAAACACTTTTTCGCTATTTTCATGTTCTGTGCTGATACCAGCCTCTTGCCGCTCGGCTTCCTCACGAATTTTAATTTTCAAAGCACTTAATCTCGGCAACTGATCACGCGATTCAATGGTAACCACAAGGCTTTCAAACGACTTTGGCAAACTATTTAGCTAAACTACAGTTTTTACTTCTTCAGGTATCTCAATTGAATTTTCAGACAAATTTTCATCTACCTCCTGAAATTTATGTACAAACTCATTTACTTTCATATTTTCTCACATTTATTAACATTTGCTATATTAATAGCACACTTCTTGCTGGCCCGCTTGGTTTGTGTATTTCTTTTAATTTAGTCCATGCTTGCAACGACGATGTACAATGTTTTATATTGTTTATTTCGGTCGCTTTAACACACAGTATAATCGAAGCCAATGCTTTTTGATCTTTTTGTTCAAAATCCGTCCACTGTTCTTCTGTAACATAATCTCCCAGAAACACTTTACCACTCACAATTGACCACAAGTCATTTTGGATGAGCACACTTTTTATTAGCACTTCCCAAGTACTATAATTATTTTCATTCAGTTTTTCAATGTTGAAATCCATATTGGGCGACAAAATTCTGCACTTTTTATTTTGCTAAATAACTTCCTAACTCAAATGTGTCTATGACGCCAGTTTCACGCCACAGCGTTCATTTATTATCGTTTTGTTTGAGTTTTATAACTGTCTTTGCAATGCGTTCTCGCACTTGCCCTTTGTATATATGTTAACGCACACAGCCGTACACATATACAATTCGATTGAGTATAAAATGTTTTGCACAAAGCACACTATAACACAATTACCTCTGAATTGATCTTCGCACACAGCTAATATACCTCAATTTTTCTGTATTGATTATCGCACACAGCTATAATACCAATATCGTAATTATGCTTTGATCTGGTTTGGGTGTTTTATTTGACAAATGATCAGCTATGCCCCAACTCACAGCCCATATACTGATCAGAAGCACACTATACAGAAAATACAGCACACTACTTTTTTCAAACTACGCGTTTATTTTCCGCAGATTTACGCGTCTCTTGTCTGTCTCGCTTACTCTTAACTCACTTCCTTGCATTAGCACACAGCTGCAAGTGTAACTCGATCACACACATATATACAGCGAGACACTCTTCGCTTCACACGGTTACGAAGGCGATGTACAGTTTTTTTCACAATTGCTTGCTATAGGTATCTGGGGCCATAACCTATTAATGTATTAATAGTGATGATTATTAATAACATATGCAATGGAATACTTTATTATAGTTTGCGTTAGCCTAATAGTAAACAAAAGTAGAGTAGTAATCTTAAAGTACTTAATTAGAGTAAGAGTATAGACAACGATCAAAGACGATGCGAGACGTTTGAAGGTTCACGAGAGACTACTCGCTGTGCGCTCGCAGCCTACATTAGCAAGGGATAAAATTCACCATGCTGCCTGTTCAATATGCGTCTTGGTATACATTCAGGATCTCTCTTAACAAAAACCTTATTAAGTATACATATTCCTAGTCAGATAGACGAAGCGAATCGTTCTGTATACCTACTTATGGAATGTGGCGTTATCAATTTTCAACTTAAAATTCATGGTAGTAGAGTGAATACCAAAAATGTTTACTTTACTGTATAAACAATTGCATGCAGCCAAAATGACAAAATAATAACTTCCAAAACCCTATAAAGTATACATATTCTTGTTCATGACGACAAAACGAAACGTTCTGTATACCTACTTATGGACTTTGGCGTTATTAATTTTCAACTTCAAATTCGTGGTAGTAGAGTGAATATATCAGACAATCAAAATGACACAAAACAAAGCCAATTCCAAAACCCTATGTATACATATTCCTGGTCAAATAGACGAAGCGAATCGATCTGTATTTCACTTTACTGTATATGCAATTGCATACTGTCAAAATGACAAAAAAAAAAACCATTTCCAAAACCATATAAAGTAAAAATATTCTTGAGGGTCAGTTCAAAGTTGGTGCACGTGTCGTAACTGTTGGATAATTGGAAAGTGCGACTATAACCTCCAGAGTGGTGGCCCTTGAAAACAAGTTATTAGTACGGTTATATATCTGCTGATGGCTTGGCTGACATAATCGGGCGAGGGAAAGTAAATTCCCTTCAAGGTTGGATAAAATCCTACAGTGTGCGCTTCAAACTGGTGTGGTTCTCACAATGTAGCTGTGTTTATTCAATTGCAAGGAAACAAACAATATGAATGGTTAGAGGGTAATCCAACCGATAATATGCGAAGTCTGGATACGTGTCGCCCTCCAGTTTTACTTTGACTTCCTGTGGCATCCGGGCTATGGCAAAGGTTACCACTATTCCCGTTTACTCGTGCGAAATCATATGGAACCAACCAAATCAAACGAGCCTGATGCAGCTCTTTATGCATCAACAAACCAGCAGACCTGCACGGTCGGGCCAAACTGCATGGTGACTGAGGTCAATATGGACTCAGTCATGCAGCCTTCGGGGACGGCACTTCCTAGTGTCAGTGGTGATTCCGATTCAGACAGGACGATTGTGGCCGTACCCGAAATCGTCAATCCAGACGACAGTGCCCCCCAGCACACTCGAGGGAAAAAGCCATCAATAGTGCCAAAGCTACAGATGGACGGGCTCTAAATAGAGTCCTTTCGGAGGAGAATTCCCCTGGAATTCACCCCACAAAAAAAATCCAGGTCGACGAAAGAATCAGCGAAAGCTTCATATAGCCGTGTAGTGAGTAGCGTTAAGCTGGGTTTCTTTTCGGCTGAACACAGGGACAATGGTGGCCGCAGGGGTGGCTACGACAGCACACAGCGGCAGTTGTTGCGCAGACATGGCAGCAATCAGCGGCGGTGATGGCAGTAAACGTGGCAGCAACAAGAATGAGTCAAGCTCGCGCCAAAATTAGAAAATGTATTCGCGCTAAAAATTATCAGCACATTTTCCTCCTTCTTTTCAACTCTCTTTTTAAAATCAAAGTGATGCCAAGTTTTGTGACACTCAGGTAGCACTTGTGGGCATCACTTTTGAGTGCAATTGGCATCACTGCCACTATTGCGGGGACGATAGACGGTCCGACCAGGCCTGGGCGTAACAATATAATCTTTGAAACACTCGATTGGAGTCTCTTACATCGCTCACTAATTTCGGCCATTAGTAAAGCCGTCGAATTTTTTCTAAGGTTTTGAATATGCTTGTGGAAAAATTGGACCATCATGTTCGCACTGCAAAACTCTTACCACTAATACTTTTGGTACCCAAAGCTTCCAGACCCAGTCATCTTTGAGCTGATCCCCAGTGGTATGTTTAGTAATTCTGCAAAACGACAATCCACAAACTTTATGTAGGGTTTCCATGAATTATTATCTTTTTCGTATAAGCTCCAAATACTCTGAAGTTCTGAAATGTGTTGAATTGAAATCCATGGCATCTTATAAAAAGGAGTCTAGAGCTGACATGTCCTCTGTAAAAGTAATAGATAGCGAATAAGGTAAAATATTTTTCGTTTCTTTCCGGTGCCGAATTTCGAAACACCTACTTACTAAGGTGGCCCTACAACCGTCTGTTCCCAGATATACGTAGTTTTCTACAACATTGAAGTTGAAATTCACTATACTCACAGACCGTCCAAGACGCACTGATGGTCTGCGAGTGCAAAGCAAGTACTTCGTCTTTTCCTCGTTCACCGCTAGGCGCATGAGACGTGACTGTTTCTGAATCTCCGCGAACGACCTGCTAACTCGCCATTTGTTGGTGCCGCTCATGTCAATATCATCAGCATATGCGAGTAGCATAACTTCCTTATGGATGATCGTGCCCAAGAGTTCTTCGTATGGGCAGTAGCGTAGGATGTACTCCATCAATAGATTGAAAAAGTCGCACGATAAAGCATCACCATGCCTGAAGTCTCACTTGGTATCAAAGGGTTCGGAGAGGTTCTTTCCTACTCTGACGACGCTTCTTGTGTGTGATAGCGTCATCATGCAAAGACGAACGATCTTTGCTGGGATACAAAGTTCAGGTAGAGCGTTAAAAAACTTCGCTTTTATCGGCGTATGGAAGCGGTCTGAAAATCGACAAATAAGGGGTGGTGTCTTTGTTGTACTCATGGGTCTTTTGCAGGATTTGGCGTTAAATGAACATTTAGTCACTGGTCGACCTCTTTGGTCTGAACCCACACTGATACTGGCTTATTGAAAGGAGACTTATTCCCCTGTAGTTCACGCAGACAGCGGGGTCTCCTTTCTTGACCATAGGACAAAAAGCGATGATGTTCCAATCGTTTTGCATGGATTCATCGGACCATATTTTGCCACCGGTCTTGAATAACTCAGCTGGGGGTTCATCGGAGCCTGACGCGTTTTGTTATTCTTCAGATTTTTAATTGCTAAGTCGACATCGTTATAATCTGGTGGCTCTACAAATGTCAATTGGTGGTTCTAGAAATGTTTCCCTATCGGCGGTATTTTTCTCTTCATCGCCCCCAAGTAGATTAGAGAACTGAATTCTCCATAATCTCAGCGATTCCTGTGCATTTGTAACTAGACTTCCATTATTGTCCTTGCAAAAATAAACTCCGGGCTTAAAACCTTCTGTCAGACGCTTCACCTTTTGATAAAATTTCGAGCTTCATTTCTATTACATTTCTTTTCTTGTTCTTTCTTTTCGTCTGCAAAGGCGTTTTTGCTCTCTGCGTTTCTCACGATATCGCTCTTTAACACCTCGCGTTGTTCCCGACTGCAGAGTTCGTTTGTAAGAGGCGTCTTTCTCTACAGTAGATTGGCGACACTCCTCGTCATAACTAGGATTCGTCATTGGTCTGGTGTATCTGGTCTGGTGTATTGCATGTAATAACCTCCTTGGCAGCCTTATCCCTAGAATGGGAGATATAACTCCAATGCTCATCTATACCGGAGAGGACTCTCGGAGTAGTTGGGAGAGTCTGGCTGAAGAGGCTTCTGTTGTGATTGCAGCTTTCCTACATCTAGTTTTCGTTGAGTGTTGGGACGTGTGGAATGCACCATGCTGAACCTGGTGTGTACCTTGGCTCCGACCAGGTAGTGGTACGAGTCGATTTTGGGACCGCCTTCGACATCCAGCTGCTCGCACAGCCAACACTCTCGATGCGTTCCTGCTGCCCATCACAACATGATCAATTTGGTTTAGTGTATTATGATCGTTACTGCGCCAAGTAGTCTTCTGTATGTTGCGGTGGGGAAGTTTTGTGCTACTGATTACTAAAAAAAAAAATTTTACTTCTGCAAACGACTCCATCCCCCAACTTTGAAACACAACTTTGACATCTATCTGGCTAAGCGTGAGCTGAGATCAGCCACTTCACAGACGGGTGATATTTTATCACTGTGAACTCGTGTCTTCTACATAAGATCTGAATTACTTTGTAGCCATAATGGTAGCCAAACAATTATTTTCAGAAACTAAATTGTTGTGCTGCGTTTGCGAACTTGAACCAATAAGCTTCCGATTGCAGTGTGAAATCAGGGCGCGGTGTGAAATAATGGTGCGGTGCTCTTAGCTTTTTTAGTTGCTCGAATGACGTCTTTTCTTCATCTGACCAGTTAAAAGTTTGTTTACCTTTAAGGACATCATCTGACCATTCAAACATTTTTTTACCTTTAAGGACATCCGTAAGACGTGTAGCGATGGTAGCATAATCACGAATGAGTTTGTGATACCACCCTGTCAGCCCTAAAAATCGACGGAGCTGTTTATGAGAACATGGCACTGAGAAATCGGTAATTGAAGATTCCTTTTCAGAATCTGTTCTTATCGAACCGTTGCCAATGACGTGATCACTTACTCTTCTCTACATATATCGTCAAACCTGCTGTTGTAATGTGATCAGCAAACAATTGGACACAAAGAATGAATCATCTAAATATATGAAAACTACATAGCGCAAATAGGGATCACTCGGTCACTCAGTGTTTGATGAGTTAACGTTAGATGAAAATATTCACTGAAAGTCCACTAGATGTGCCACTAAATTTAAGCTTCTAAAATATGTCCTATTTTGTCAAGTATTGAGTAAAGCTCTTTATTTGTATGAGTGCATGGAGAACCAACTAAAATCGGAATGGCAGTTACCAAATTTATCCCTGAATGCAGTTGAGGAATATTCGCTTCAAAAAGGCTCCTTGCGTCTGAGATGCCATACGAGAACGGTGCGTACCACCGATACCAAATAACTGCTCAAGCGAGTGACACTCTATGTGAGATAGATTTGACATGCTGGTACTAACTGATGATGGGATAATTGCAAATGGACGATTCGGAACAATTAATTCTTGGTTAATGAACGATGTGTTAACTTCGATATTTTTGCTTATTGAGACTTTTCTTAAAGCTTTTACTCAGTTGCGTAATATCATAGCTTGTGTTACAAAATTTTCCACTGCAGTATGATACGCAACTGTAAATGGTTCCGCTGTAGACTGTTTATTAATGATCTTGAAAACTAGTTTGATGCTGATTAGTCGCTACAGTCATTTAAACCATCCACGTCGCTTGAACTGAATGAAGTCTCACATTCGGGATAAACAATTTGGTCAACTCCGGGCTTAAAAAATCATTATCTACAACATGTAGTTTGTATTTTATGAATAGACTGTAGTAGGTGATTACCACAGCTACCACATTATTCAGCCGATAAATCCTCGGTGCTATGAGACAGCGGCAAATTTAGGAAGGAATACTTAACGATTAGAAAATTGAATAGAAAAAAAAAAACTTGCTGACTAATACAGTTAACACAAAAAAGATACTATCCCAGACTTGTAATAAGTATCAGTTAACTTTAACCACTGAGCATACAATACATAGAGGTGTCAAATCTCGAAAAAGTGGTAAGTAAATTGTCCTTGCTAATAGCGCCCCAGAGAAAGTTTGTACTCATTTGCATTGTACGCGAGAGGAGAGCGAGATCGCCGAAGCCGAACGTCTGTAGCCGAGCACAGATCGAAAGAACAGTTTGTTTCGTTATCACTACACAGCCTTGATTTCCTTGATGGCCTTTATTGCTATATGTATAAATATGTGTGTACGTATGTACATATATGCATACTTGTATGTGCGTAAACATATTAAAATAAATGAAAAAGAAAGTAATGTTTTTTGACTTTTCTGACTTGATAACGTCTTATAAATCGATGAACGCCGGCTGCACGCACGAAAATGCGTAACTCATTGACACTTTCCGCCTGATCCGAGCGTGCAAGAGAGAGCGCGGAACAAGCGATAGAGATGCACGATCGGCCTAAGCATTTGGCTTCTGACGCATCTATCTCTATTCGACTCCATCGGCCGATGCGTCCGAGTAGAAGAGAGACAGCGGCAACACACAACCTACACGTGAACTGTTTTGTGAACTGTTTATAAAGTAAAGTGAAAAGTTAATGTAGTTTCCATTGTTTATTACAACAACAATTGCGGCAAAAGATGTAATTAATTCTTGTATTTTAAAAATTGGATTAGCGATATAAACTCATATATTTGTTCTTTGATTATTAAAAAAAGTAGCATCGGTCGGCGAGTTCAGTAATAATAAGTTATGTTACAATTTTGACTAAAAAATTATTATGACGATCGTATAAAAAGTCAATTGCTTTTATTTAGTATTCAATGAAAATTAAGTGTATTGATTCGTCTTTAATTACATGTATTTTCATTTAGCTCAACGTATGATATATTATCATTGACCCAACGTAGGATATATTATGACAACCAACCATTGTTACTTGTAATTAATCTGTATAATTTAAGTAAAAAAATATTTAAATATTTAAATTTATCGAAAAAATTGTAATTTTCAATTAACTCTTTCTTTGTATTATACAAAATAATGATAATTCAGTTAGATTATTAAATACGTTATTAAAATTTTTGTTAAAAAAAAAAAACCACGAGTTGTTCAAAATTTTCAATTTCATCTTCTAGAAGGCTTCTACAGTTCTCAATCAAATTAATTAAAATCTGTTGTGATTTATGTAACACAAATCCTATAAAATAGCGTAAATCAATATCACTAGTTGAATTAGTTGACAGAGCGATATTGTTAACATCGGGTATGTCTATATCTTCATTGAAAGTTCCAATGATAGTTGTAATGTGTTAATAAGGCAGTTGTTCTTGGATATTTGCCAGTTATAGTTTTATAGCATCAATCACATTAAAGAGCATGTAGACTTTATCCAGCTCACAATTTCTAGTTAAAGTTTTTGAAGTTATAATTTTTATTGACAACATCTTCGAAATTATTGCGTTGAATTGAAAAAGCATTGGGTAATTGTTGGTAACACCTCTACTTCTTATTAGATAAAATAGGTGTTTCATTCCAGCAATTAAATCAAGGCTATGCAGTAATAACGAAACGAATTGCACTGAAGAATAATTTATTCACCACTTGTTTGGTGAGTTCACACTTCTACGTATTGTAAGCTTAGTGCTTGAACTAAGCAAATTCTATAATCTAATGTGATAAAATGGAAAAAAACGGAAACAAAATTAAAAATTTTTCGTATTCACGCCAAATTCCATAAGTTGGTACACAGAACGAGTCATTTCGTCCTCCTGATCAAGAATATGTATTCTTTATAGGGATTGGGAAATGGTTATATTTGTGGGTAATTTTGACAATATGCAATTGTATATACAGGAAAGGAAAAATTTTTCGTATTCCCTTTAACACAGAACGATTCGTGTCGTCGTTATGATCAAGAATATGTATACTTTATAGGGTTTTGGAAATATTTTTTTTTTTTTTTGTAATTTTAACAGTATTGTATATACAGTAAAGTGAAAATGTTGCGTATACACTTTTCTACCACAAATTTTAAGTTGAAAATTGATAACGCCAAATTTCATAAGTAGGTATACAGAACAATTCGTTTCGTCGTCCTGATCAAAACAAAGTATAGTTTATATTGTTTTTTTCTGTTTGCAATTGACAGTCTACAATTCGATTCGTTTCGTCGTTCTGATCAAGAATATGTATACTTTAGAAGGTCTTGGAACTGGTTTTTTTATTTGTAATTTTGACAGGATTAAATTGTATTTACAGTACAGTGAACATTTTTCGTATTCACTTTACTACCACAAATTTTAAGTTGAAAATTGATAACGCCAAATTCCATAAGTAGGTATACAGAACTATTCGATTCGTCGTCTTGATCAAGAATATATATACTATATAGGGTTTTGGAAATGTTTTTTTTTTCTCATTTTGACAGTATGCAGTAAAGTGAAAATTTTTCGTATTCACTTTACTCTACTACCACGAATTTTAAGTTGAAAATTGATAACGCCAAATTCCATAAGTTGGTATACAGAATATGTATACTTTATAGGGTTTTGGAAATGGTTTCTTGTTTTATAAGAATATGTATACTTTATAGGGATTTGGAAATGGTTTTTTGCTTTTTGTAATTTTGACAGTATGCAATTGTTTATACAGTAAAGTTTTGCGTATACTTAAGTATAAGCTAATAATTGATCAGATCCGGCAACATCATTTTTACATGCTCAGAGAGTAGAGAGCAATAATGTAAGAATGCCTCTCTAACTCTCTTTAGTTAGAAGCATGTGCAATTGTTCTTCACAAGATTGAATTCAGTTCTTATTAAACCTTTATACCCAACAAAGGTTGTGGGTCCAGAGTTCGGTTGGAATAAAAAGAGCAATCGGTAAAAAAGAACTAAAGTCGTGTTTCTTAAATTACAATAAATCGTGAAAAAAAATGGACAATTAACAACATGAGTGTGTCTTTCCAACTAGAAAAACTTGGTGAAGAAAATTATGATGTGTGGTGTATGTCCATGCGTAGCGTACTAATTACATAAGATTTTTGGAATGTGGTTTATGGCAAATTGTGGGATGGGGGTCGTTTGCAGAAGTGGAAAGTTCTTTGGCCGTTTCTCTTGGGAGCGGTCAAATTACGATTATTTTGCAAACGGCTCAAGCAGATCAAAAACGTCCACGTATCCTCTAGGTAATCCACGGCATTTCCGTGGTGAGCAAATTGTGAGAAGGCAACCACTCCCCTTAATTAGGGGTTGGTGCGCTGGGTTTGGTTCCATGATTTACGGATATGCACCTGGAATGTCCTGTCCCTCCATAGGGCTGGTGCAGATATCCAGCTGGTTGATATCCTCGACAAATTTAAGGCGGACATCCCCGCAATACAGGAAATGAAATGGATAGGACAGGGCTGCTCAAAAAAGGCATCCTGTGACATCTATTATAGTTGCCATGCGAAGAAGCACGAATTTGGATGCGGTTTCGTGGTTAGTAGGAAACTACGAGGACTTGTCACCAGTTTCATACCTGTGGACGAGCGCCTGGCCGCGATACGTATAAAGGCTAAGTACTTCAACACTCAACGAAAGCCAGACGTCGGTAAGCTGCAATCACAAGAGACCACCGAAGCCTTTTCAGACAGACTCTCCCAACTGTTCCGGGAGTCCAATCCGGCTTCTGAAGATATAGGTGAGCAGTGGAGCCATATCTCCCACTCCATGAATACGGCTGCCAAGGAGGTCATTGAGTACACCAGACCTGTGACGAAGCCTTGGTATGACTTGGAGTGTCGCCAAGCTACTGTAGAGAAAGACGCCGCTTACAAAAGAACTCTGCAGTCGGGAGCAACGCGAGCTGTTAGAGAGCGATATCTTGAGAAACGGAGAAAGGAGAAACGCCTTGTCAGAAGCAAAAAAAAAAGGAACAAGAAAGACGTGAGCTTGAAGATATTGAGGTGTTATGTCAAAGAAATGAATCTCGAAAGTTTTATCAAAAGGTCAAGCGTCTGACCGAAGGTTGCAAGCCCGGAGTTTCTTTCTGCATGGACAATAATGGAAGTCTGGTTACAGATGCACAGGAATCACTGAGACAATGGAGAAGTCACTTCTCTAATCTACTTGGGGGCGACGAAGAGAATAATACCGTAGAGAAGTGTATATAGAAACACCAATTGATGGTGGCTCTCTTGTAGAGCCACCGGATTATAACGAGGTCGACTCAGTAATTAAAAAGCTGAAGAAAAACAAAACCAGTAGCGAAGAGTTGGTAAGGCGTATGCAAAATATGGCCCGATGAATGCAGCGGTTGGAATCTCAGTGTACTTTGTCCTTTCTTCAAGAAAGGAGACCCCGCTGACTGCGCGAACTTCCGTGGAATAAGTCTATATTCAATAGGATACAAAATTCTGTCCCACGTACTGTGTAAACGGCTGGAGCCATACACGAATGCACTGACAGGCCAGTATCAGTGCGGCTTCAGACCAAAGAGGTCGACCAGTGACCAAATTTTCACTTTACGCCAAATCCTGGAAAGGACCCACGAGTACAATAAAGACACACACCACCTGTTTGTCGATTATAAGGCCGCTTTCGACACGCCGATAACAACGAAGATCTTCAACGCCCTATCTGAACTTGGTATCCCAGCAAAGATCGTTCGGCTTTGCATGATAACGCTATCACACACCCAAAGCGTCGTCAGAGTAGGAAAGAACCTCTCCGAACCCTTTGATACCAGGAGAGGTTTCAGGCGACTTTTATAGTCTCCTGATGGAGTACATCCTACTCCAATGCCCATACGTAGAACGATCGGGCACGATCTTCCATAAGGAAGTGATGCTACTCTCATATGCTGATGACATAGACATCATAGGCATCAACGAACGGCGAGTAGGCAGGGCGTTCTCGGAGATTGAGAAACAGTCACGTCTCATGGGCCTAGCGGCGAACGAGGACAAGACGAAGTACTTGGTGGCCACGCGCAGACCATCAGCGCGTCTTGGACGCTCTGTGAGTATGGAGAATTTCAACTTCAATGTTGCAGAAAACTTCGTCTATCTGAACTGAAATTACCAGCGACAACAATGTTAGCCGAGAGATTAGACGATGAATCACGCTTGCTAATCGCTGCTACTTTGGGCTCAGCAAGCAAATTAGAAGTACAGTCCTCTCTCGAACTACGAAGATAAAAATCTATAAGACACTGATAATCCCAGTCCGGCTGTATGACGCAGAAGCATGGTCACTGACATCAACGAATACAGCGTCTTTATGAGTGTTCGAGAGAAAGATTCTTCGTAAGATTTTTGGTCCTCTTAGAGTTGGCGTCGAGTTTAGGACCCGTATGAACCTTGAGCTGTATGATGAGGTTGACATAGTCCAGCGCAGTAAATTCCAGCGACTGCACTGGGCTGGGTACCTCATCCGGATGAACC
Source organism: Leucophenga montana (assembly GCA_035044765.1). Lineage (NCBI taxonomy): Eukaryota > Metazoa > Arthropoda > Insecta > Diptera > Drosophilidae > Leucophenga > Leucophenga montana. The sequence continues at coordinate 10,482 of JAWNNQ010001903.1, read as the reverse complement.
CCGAAGCTCCAGCACTAAAGGTTTACGACGGAAACCTGAACTTGATTAGTGGACGGCGTCAGAGAGGACGTCCGAGCTTAAGATGGCAAGATCAGGAAGAACCTCTGGATTGCCCGCGACTGACACACCGAATGGTGCGCTTTCCTATGTGCATCCTTGACCGATAGACGGTTGTAGAGCCACCTAGGTAAGTAAGTAAGGTTTGTGGTAAAGCCAGAAGAACCAGAAACGTCTGCAGCGTCCGCAAATTTGGGAAATAGTTGATTAAAAGGTATTAGCATGCATAATACTAAATGTGAAACCGACACAGTTGATGCACATAAAGTAGTGCACAACATCCGCTCAGGCATGGCAAAAACTTCGAGATATTCATATGCCAATCGGTCCAGTAAAGATGGTACAATTGTATCAAAAACTATTGCGGTTGAACATGCAAGAAGGTGACAATGTGGTCCATTTGTTGAAATTACAAAAAAACTAGCAGAATTGGACATAAAAATTAATGACGAATTAAAAGTAATTATTAAGTTTACCAAACGCATGGAAAAAAATTTTGTTGTTGCGATCGAAACGCGCGACACGTTGCCGCCATTTGAAACTGTAAAAGTGAAGCTTTTGGAATTGGGGGCGCGTAAAATGAGAGAGACGAACGTGAGAGTGCAACACAAGCTGCATACGCTCACACAAACATGCAAAAGATCGGCGGAGAGAGGCATAGAAAATATGACAAAAGGAATGTGAAAAATAACGATGCAAAAATCCTATTTAACGGAAAATGCTACAATTGTCCTCGTGCCTCGATAGTGTTCAAACTTCTCACATGTGTTGTGATAGAAGAGCCATGTTAGCAGTTGAAAATATGTTGAATCACCCGGTATCGGTACAGTGAAGATGAGTATAGAAAATATTGACCTTGAACAAAGAAACTTTTTGTACGTTCCAGGACTGAATATTAATTTTTTATTAGTTAGCTCAGCAGCGTCATACGGTAATTTTACAACGTTCGGTAAAAAGGGAAACGCTTATAAGAAATAAGCAAGGTAAAAAAATGTTGCGAGCAGTGCAAGAGAACAATTTGTATGTCTTTTATATGCCCTCAGAATAAAGTGCGGTACATATGTGCTAGTGCTACGACCTAGTGTTTGGAATTAATATTCAAAATATATCCGCAAAAATAAATTGCGATACGTGTAACAAAGCAAAGACATATTCTTTGCCGTTCCCAAAAAAGATTGAGCGTGCTACAAAAACTGTTGTTGACGCCTGAGATGCGTCAGGAATAAAAGATGGTATTCTAACTGAATAAATCGTTAATCGTTATCGGACCGCCTTTAAAAATGTAATAGAATATTGAATCGGTCTTAATTGTATTTGTATTATTTGAAGATATATTACTCGTTAATTGTACTCGCTTTTTTTCACCATACATTTTTTTGCATATAAAAGGCGTCCGCCAGAATGAATCGTTCTCTTTTACCTCCCGATCGAACGAATGGCCAACATTTTCATTTTTGGATCAATAAACGGACTGCGGTCTCTGTATAATTTACATTGAATAATTCGATCGAGGTTTTTATTAAACAGGAAAAGGTTGTGCACACGTCGTGTGCCAGGTAAATATAAAAAACATACTCTTTCTCAACTGCAGCACTTTTCAGCGGAAAAGTTGCAGTAGGGGTTAATTTTCCCGAATAAAAACCTGCAAAAAAAATATTTTTTTTTTCAAAACCTAAAAAAAAGGGGAAAAAATATATACATATGTATGTATGCACAAACATATGTACATTACATCATATTTTGTGCTTTTGAATACGCACAGACATACATACACAAGTGAGCTGTATAACAGTGGTGGCTTCGGCAAGGCCCAAATACTTAACAGAGGGCGCTAAATAAAAGTAAAATTAGGGATAAAATTAAATAAAAGACAAATTAGAAACAAAAAAAAAAACAAAAAAATAATTTTGTGTACAAGAATAGCAGCGACCAGAACAACAAAGAGGAGATAACTCATCGAAGCTGCACACTCAAAAAAAAAAAAAAAATTATTTAAACCGGTTCTGTGTGCACCCTACACTTACACAACCCTGTGAAAAAAATTTTGTTTGTTTGTGTGGTTTAATTAAACCTTACGCACTCTACATTAGAAAGAAAAAAAGTTTTTTTTTGAATAGCGAACCTGTGTGCTCCCCTACATTAAAAAATATTTTTTTTTAATTAAAACTATACCCTAGCACCCTACATTTAAAAAATTTTTTTTTTTTCAAAGCAAACCTGTGCGCTTCCCTACATTAAAAAAAACTTTTTTAACTAAACCTATACGCTGCCCTACATTAAAAAATAAAGTTTTTTTAACTAAACCTATACACATACACACCCTACATTAAAAAAAAAATACACTTAAAAAGCAAAAATTATTTTTTTTGCTCCTTTTTTAATATAAGTTTTCTCTTTTAAATCGACCCACACTCCCCTACTACAAAAAAAAAAAAATAATAATGAGTCTACCAAAATTAAAGTTTCTCTTCGAAGAAATGATAGCCTTCGAAACAAATATGAGCCTGGATAAAGACAAAACTGAATCCGTAGCCGAGGTTGAGAAAATAGCAAGCGAATGTGAAGAGGTTATGATCTCAGACGAGGATGCTATCACTTCTGAAGTCAAGGCACAGATTCGAACAAAGTTTCGAGTGGTCAAACCCATTTACTATAAGTTAAAAGCACATTGCGTAGAGTGCTTAAAGTTCGAGCCAAGAGACAGACAAAGCGGAATAACTAATTCCCAGTCTCAAAATAGAACGTTTACAAATCCCATCAAAGTAGGAGAATGCGATTGCGAGCCTTTTTACGGCATATACGAATCATGGCCATCATTTCGTGACATGTTCACTGCCATTTATGGTGATCACCCAAATTTGTCTCCAGCTCAGATATGATATCATAAGACGATATGCAATAAGCGATGACAATTTTGCGCTCGCCTGGGGTGCACTCAAATCCAGGTTCGAGAACAAGCGTATTTTGATCGACGCCCAGGTAAAAGCTCTATTTAATGTACCTCAGGCGCATTCTGAATATAGCACGGTTATATAAAATATACAGTCAACTATCTCAACTCTAATGAAATAGACACGAGTACCTGGGACCCTATACTGGTTTATCTTTGTTCCTCCAAACTTCCCGAAGAGACTCTCACTCTCTGGGACCAAAAAATATCCGGGAAAACAGACCTGCCTCCATGGGATGAATTGAACACATTTCTCACTTCAAGAAACGAAGTTGTGGAGAAAGTGAACTCAATGCAGCCAAAAGCGAAACCGCAACCCAACACTTCGGGACAAAAATTTGTGTTTTCTCATAAAAACATCGAATCACGATCCCACACATTCTCCACTGAGGCGCTCTCTTCTCTCTGCAACGCTTGCCATGGCAAATATGTGCAAAGTTCAAAGCATGGTCGTCCAAACAAAGAAATGACTTCGTTTCAAAAGAAAAGCTTTGTTTCAATTGTCTCGCCTACTCCCATCAACGTAAAGACTGCAAAAGCAACTTCTCGTGTGACATTTGCAAGAAGTCTCATCTCAGTATGCTTCACATACCCGATGCGAATGCCGTAAAAGTCAATGTCACAACACCACGAAATGGCCATCCGAACGAAAGTCATACCAGTACTGTGGCGTCCCCGACGGATGAACGTCCTTCCCACTCAAAATAATATAAGTCAGGCATATTTTGTACCGAACACTCAAAAGGTAGTTCTCCCCACTGCCGTAGTATACGTGGAGCATGCGGTTGAATTGTTCACATTAAGCGCCCTAGTTGATCAAGGTTCCCAGAGAACATTCATATCTGAGAAAGTGCTCAATCTTCCATATGAGAAAGTACTCATAAGTATTTCGGGTATTGGTGGTAACATAGTCCAAACTTCCTCCAAGTCTTGGCACCTAAAACGGATCTCGAAAAATCATCGGTTTGTGCTTAATGTCGCAGTCATTGTCTTACCCAAACTGACGAATTGGCTGCCGACTTTCCCTGTAGCTAAGCCCAACTTTGGAGAAATTAGGAAGTTAGCTTTGTGCAGTAGTCTTGCTGTTCAAGCTTATAGTTCACGTGTTAGCTCGTATAAAACCATTCGCTCACACGGTTTTGTTGTGGTCCGACTCATCGATTGTACTCTCCTGGTTACAAAAACCACCCTATACTTGGAAAACCTTTGTGGCCAACAGAGTGACACAAATCATGAACAATGTAGGCAATACAACATGGTGACACGTAAGTACTGCTGAGAATCTAGCAGACCTCGGGACTCGCTGTTGTACACCCCATGAACTCAATAACAGTACCCTTTGGTGGAATGGACCAAGTTGGCTCTCTTTACCTATGGACAAATGGCCTAAATATCAACTCTCGCAAGTAACGATACCTAAAGTTCGGAAAACAGAGGCTCTACTCGTCCTCTCCCCTGAAGACGATATACTAAATCGCATCTCGTTCTACTCTAGAGCTTTGCCATCCCGTGGATCTGCCATTTCACATCCGGGAGGATTATCTCAATTTAATTTTGTTTTTAAGCTTTGCATCTCCAAATGCAAAGCGTGTATTCTCTACAAACAAAGAATGCGCTCGCAAATTATGGCTGCTCGGCTTCCTAAACGAGTCATATTTCCCCCTCCTTTTATGGTAACCGGAATCGATTTTGGTGGACCACTCAATATTAAGTCATGCCTTCTCAGAAAAGGCTCCACCAGCAAGTGCTACGTTTGCGTATACGTGTGTTTTGCAACCAAAGCAATACCTCTAGAACTGGTTAGCAGTCTCTCTTCGAATGCATTCGAAGCTGCTTTTTCTCGCTTTGTTGGCCGCCGTGGACTTCCCAAAAAAGTCTTGTCCGACGTAATTTTTTTGGCGCCAGCAAGACACTTCTCGCTAATTATAACAGGTTTATTCAGACCACTTCGGCCGATGTGTCCCAAAAGTACAGTGCACATGGTCTTGAATGGTCCTTTAGCCCGCCATCAGCACCTCACATGGAGGGGCCTCTGGGAGGCAGGTGTGAAAAGTTTCAAAACTCATTTGAAAAAAGTAGCAGGCTGTCACATTTTCTCCTATGAAGAATTTTGCACGCTCTTGGCTCAAATAGAAGCGGTGCTTAACTCTCGGCCTTTCTCCCCTTTTTCGGAATATCCATCCGACATACTCCCACTCACACCGAGTCACTTTCTGAGAGGACTTCCTATGGTTGCTATCCCAGAACCAGGCGAAGAAGATACCTCTCTTATCAAAATGCTGGGAAAAAATAAAAGCGATGCTCCATCATTTTGCCCGACGATGGAAACACGAGTACCTGCTTGAGCTCCACAAGCGTTACAAGTGGAAGCACCCGCAACGCGACATTGAGAAGGACGACTTGGTTGCTGTGAAGGACGAATTGCTACGCCCAACGGAGTGGCGCCTTGGACGAGTCATCAAAACAATACCCGGACCAGATGGAAACATCCGCGTTGCTGAGCTTCAAACCCAAAATGGTCTCATCACTCGACCTGTTGTGAAGCTCTGTGTGCTCCCTACGAAATAAATACACACGCTACAAACACAATCCAATAACACTCATACTCAGTCGAATTCTAACAATTTTCTCACGTACTTAATATGCACTTACTCTTGAAGCATTTACTCGTTACATCCCAATCTGTCTGCGAAAATTATCTAATGCCATCTCTGGGGTTTCTTTTCCTTTTTTTCCTCTCTTCCCCACAGCTCAAGTGCCGACTGTGCCAGGACAAGCACTCCTTGATGTTCTGCAAGAAGTTCCTCAAAATGGATACCCTGCGCAGACGTCAGACGGTTCGTCGACTTGGCTATTCCCAAAATTTGACTGACCACGTCGCATCTATTTGGCCAATGCAAAACGAAGGCTGTCTGCCGGCGATGTGGAGATATTCACCACACCTTGCTGCCTGCCGACCAAGAGGGATCCAGGATAACGGTTCAAGAGCGACTTGGCCGAGTCGCCGCTGCAACAAACGGACGTACGGAGCGTCAATAACGCCCGTCGACTCGTCAGCCGTGCCGAGCGCGTAAACGGGCAGATCACAAACGCTATCCATGCGCTGATCGCCCTTCGCATCAAATTTTAAGTTGCACATGTGCAAGGCTGGCGCGATGTTGACGCCTTACATGCGTCAAAAATAAAGAAATCGTATTTTTAATTAATTTAAATTCTAACTGAATATATCGTCAAACGTTACCGCCTTTAAAAATGTAATAGAATATTGAATTGGTTTTAATTGTATTTGTATTGTTTGAAACCATATTACTCGTTAATTGTTATCGCTGTTTTTCACCATACATTTTTTGGCATATAAAAGGCGTAATGAATCGCTCTCTTTTACCTCCCGATTGAACGACTGGCCAACATTTTCATTTTTGGATCAATAAACGGACTGCGGTCTCTGTATAATTTACATTGAATAATTCGATCGAGGTTTTTATTAAACAGGAAAAGGTAGTGCACACGTCGTGTGCCAGGTAAATATAAACAACATACTCTTTCTGAACTGCAGCACTTTACAGCGGAAAAGTTGCAGTAGGGGTTAATTTTCCCCACTTTCTCTCTACTAATCCTCTCCCCAAATTAAGGCCCAGCCTTTTTCAAGTGTACTTGAGTTAATTCACACTGATGTCTGTGGACCTATGAACGTTAAATCGTTGGCAGGAAATCTTTATTTCGTGACATTTTAGATGATTATTCGCGGAAGATTCATATTTATTTCATGAGAACCAAAAATGAGGTTTTTGAAAAGTTTAAAATGTTGAGTGCCAAACAGACAAGAAAATAAAGGCTTTGCGCAGTGACAATGGCACAGAATATGTAAATAGAGAATTTACTGAATATTTGAGTAAATGCGGTATCAAGAGACAGTTGACGGTAGGGTCCCACAAGAGCATTAGAAATGTGGAAACAGCGCAAACCGTCAGTAAAACATGAGTGCCAAACAGACAAGAAAATAAAGGCGTTGCGCAGCGACAATGGCACAGAATATGTAAATAGAGAATTTACTGGATAAAACCAGAAAAAGCAAGTTCCAGGCAAAGGGGAAGGCGCATATTTTCGTAGGTTACTCCTTTGAAGCAAAAGCATACCGTCTGTATGAGCGAGAGAAGCGGATGATAATTGTACATCGAAACTGCAACGTAGAGGGTGAGTTTCTTACAAAAGCATCAGAAAATCATCAAAATCCAGAGATAAATGACAACTTTACAACAAACATCATTCACCTTGAGTCAATAATTGAGGCTCCAGAACAATAGCCTGAGACACTTATCCAAAGTCAGAATGAAGCAGAACAAGTAGCTGAGCATCGTAGCAGCGGCAGCAGCAGTCGCAGCACCATTGACAGCGGCGATGAGGAGGAGAAGTTTGTCAGCGCAAGTGATAGAGAACAAGACCACAGCGAAGAAGAAGAAGATGACATTGCAGTACGACGTGGGCCTGGTAAACCTAAAACTATTCGCACAGGTCAACGTGGCAGGCCCAAAAAGCAGTGTCAAGTATTAAATTATTTAAATTATCTGCAAGATACTGAAGCTCCGCATTCTGTAGCAGATGCATTGAGTGGCCAACATAAGCATAGTTGGCAAAAATCTATGCAAGCAGAGTACGACGCCCTATTAGCTAATGGTAATTAGTAGATCTATCACCTGGGCAAAAGGTCATTGGTTCGAAATGGGTTTTTCGAATCAACAGAAACAAAGAAGGTGAGATCGAGAAATTTAAGTCACGACTAGTTGCCAAGGGTTGTGGGCAACAGTTCGTCGTCAACTACTGGGAAACGTATTCACCAGTCATGCGCTACGAGACAATACGAATGCTATTCGCAATAGCTGTAGAAAAACAGTTACACATGCAACAAGTAGATATATCAAATGCATATCTGAATAGCAAGCTTCATGAAGTCGTATACATGAGGGAGCCGCATAATTTTGTTGATGGGCAGTACCGCGGCAAGGTACTAAAACTTCAAAAGGCGATCTATGGACTTAAGCAGTCTGGACGTATCTGGAACGACATGTTGAATGAAGTTTTGCAGAATATGGGTTTCAAAAGAAGTAAAAATGAGCCCTGCTTGTACTTCAAAGAGCATCAACAACAATTCAGCTACATAGCCGTCTATGTCGACGATTTAATCATCATTTGTCCTAAAGAAGAAGGCTCTGGTCGTTAATACATGACGTAGACGGCTCCAAAGATTTCATCCAAATGATATAGTTATGTTAATGTACATACGCTAAGCAAAATAACTTAATGTAACTTTTTTTAACATACAAATGTATTATAGTTTTTAAGTAAACTGATTGACATTGACTTACGATAATAAAAAAAAAATGAATTAAATTGTATTTACAGTAAAGTGAAAATTTTTCGTATTCACTTTACTACCATAAATTTTAAGATGAAAATTGATAACGACAAATTCAATAAGTATACAGAAAATACAGAATTATTCGATTCGTCGTCTTGATCAAGAATATGTATACTATATTAGTTTTTGGAAATGTTTTTGTTTTTCTCATTTTGACAGTATGCAGTAAAGCGAAAATTTTTCGTATTCACTCTACCACGAATTTTAAGTTGAAAATTGATAACGCCAAATTCCATAAGTTGGTATACAGAACGATTCGTTCAGTCGTTCTGATCAAGAATATGTATACTTTTTTCGGGTTTAGGAAATGGTTTTTTATTTTATTGTAATTTTGACAGTATGCAATTGTATATACAGTAAAATGAAAATTTTGCGTACTCTACTACAACGAATTTTAAGTTGAAAATTGATAACGCCAAATTTCAGAATTATTCGATTCGTCGTCTTGATCAAGAATATATATACTATATAGGTTTTTGGAAATGGTTTTTGTTGTTCTCATTATGACACTATGCAGTAAAGTGAAAATTTTTCGTATTCACTCTACTCTACTACCACGAATTTTAAGTTGAAAATTGATAACGCCAAATTCTATAAGTATACACAATATACAGAACTATTCGATTCGTCGTCTTGATCAAGAACATATATATTATATATGTTTATAGGATATTTTAGGATTATTAGGTATACAGAACGATTCGTTTCGTCGTCCTGCTCAAAAATATGTACACTTTATAGGGTTTTTTTTTCTATTTGTAATTTTGACAGTCTACAATTGTATATACAGTAAAGTGAAAATTTAGTCGTATTCACTTTACTACTACAAATTTTAAGTTGAAAGTTGATAACGCCTAATTCCATAAGTAGGTATACAGAACGATTCGATTCGACGTCTTGGTCAAGAATATATATACTACATAGGGTTTTGGAAATGCTTTTATTATCTGATTTTGACAGTATACAGTAAAGTGAACATTTATATTCTTGATCAAGACAACGAATCGTAAAATGTAAAAATTACAAAAAAACAAAAAAAAAAATTCCAAAACCTTAGAGTATACATATTCTTGATCAGGACGAGGAATCGAATAGTTCTGTATACCTACTTACCTAATCGACAAAGTTTTATCGTTAGATAATATAAATTCAAGAAAAAAACTATTTCCGTTTGGTGAAATCGAAATAGGTAATGCATCCATATCTTTAGATATGGTAAGACTGAAAAAATTTAATTTAAAAATGACAGCCTCTGAAGTAGGATCTTTCTTGCATTTTTTACCTTTAATGATAAGAGATCTAATTCCTTTTCATTCAACAATTCAAGTTCCCCGGTAAATCCTCCATATTCTTTGGCAATAATGACCGGTATGAAATTTTCCAAATTTTTGCTTGCCCAAGAAAAAGGTTTTGGTCCAATATTTACAATTGAGTCGTCTAAAAGCATCGATCTGAGTAAGGAACAATAATTTTTTAAGATACAAAATACAAATACCATTAATGTAACCAAATGTGAAATTACCGATGAAATTAATTTTAAAGGGAGGCTTTACAAAACCAATTACTATTTAGTAATGAACTCAAAAAATGTTGAGCTTTACAAAATTAAGAATTTTGTAATTGAAAATTATAATGTTTATTTTTTATGTTATGAAATCAAAATACAAAATTTTTACTTTTAATTGCAGAAGTCGGTTTCAAAAAAAATATTTTATATTTAAAACCTATGAACATTTTGAAAGTCAAATGTTACGTTTCAGAGTTAAATATGTATAATGCTTTAAGAATTGTTTTATTTAATAAAATATAAAAAAATAAAAAAAAACAAGAATGTTGTAGTGTTAAAATGAAGAACATCGGGGTTATCTTCAAAAGAAGAATATTAGCGGGACTTATATTTTAACATGTTCGGGGTCATGTTAAAGAGAAGATTACTATAAGTTTATTTAAAGATAATCGGGGTCATACTTTAAAAGAAGATTTGTTTTGCTGCTTCGATTCAGGTACTATGGGGGTCACTTCGAAACGAAGATTTTTTGGTCTTGATTCAACATTAGCG
>JAWNNQ010001901.1:85000-103912 GCA_035044765.1 Leucophenga montana | reverse complement strand
TTATTTTAATTAAATATAAATAATTAATAATTAGTACTTAAATAATAGCCATTGTTTAATAATAATATTTTTTTAGTAAAAAATTAACTTTATACAACATACGATTAACCGTAACTCAGGCTTGACTTTGCATTAGGCCATATATGAGTGTACGCTGCGCACTCTTTGCGCTCTATCTCAAAAACGGTTAATCGTATGAAAAAAAAAGCTGAAACAAAAGTTGTAGAGAATTTTATACTCTACAACTTTTATAATAGGTGCAAATCTCATTTAAGGTATAGGAAGCGAGATATTCGCGATTTTCACGACCTTTGACCTTGAATATCTTAAGACGCGAACACGATATTATATAAGACTTTTGAGACAACATATAGAACGCTAAAACAAAGGTTTATACCAATTTACAGCTTATTATCTTTCATTCCGAGGTGAAACCCTAATATGACTGAGCTACAGTGTAGAGCTGGAAAACTATCGATAGTCACACTATCGATAGTTTTCTCAACGATATTCGAAACTATCGTCACTATCGATAGTACTATCGTTTTAACAATAAAAAAAAGTTTTAATATTTTTATTTGCTTTGCTCTGAAATTTAAGGGTGTAAGGGCCGTTTTCATGAAATGAACAACTATATCTTTACCGCTCATATTTTTCAGACGATATGCTAGTTTTCAATGTCACGAATCTTATTAAGCATATAACCGTATCGCCGAGTTCGGCCAGCCGATAAATTTATCAGAATTTTTTTGCAAAGATATCTGCCAACTCGATCGATAAAAAACCAAAGCAAAAGTTAAATGAAAACAAACTTGTATTAAAATTTTAAATGCAAAAGTGCACATTATATTCATAGATTAGCTCGTATTTTTCTAAACCGGCGGCGCTCACTCTATTTCCATTTTTTTTCTGCTAATTTATAATTTTATTGTGTTTACGTTTTTGCAATTGGACTGTCCACCTCTTCAAATATTCTCCAGGACTACTCAAAATTGATTTATTATAATTGTGATGTCGTGACATACACTAGTCAATATTATTCCGCCTATATCATATCTTGCCGTTTCGTATTTTCTTATGTATCGATAAGTCGTGAGAACGGCCCTAAATGATATATTTAACTATAAAGAGCTATTATTGGCAGATGTTACATTCAAATACTCGAGTGGACTATTATTTTGCAATGAGTGAGACTTTTTGAAAAATTGCCGTAGTGCTATGATTGCTTCTACTTGATTTGTTCTTGCTTTCTTTTAAATTTCTTCTTGCATAAAGTTATTATTAGCTTTTATAGCATTTAAGCGTTGATAAAGACCGTACGAAATCATTAGCGAAATTGTGACAAAGTTACTCTCGATACCTGAGAAGTAGCAGTAGTAATGAGGTAAATAAGTTCACCAAGTGTTTTAGTACTTCTATAGCCTCCACTGTCAGTGGCTGAGGTGTACTGAAAAGCACACTAGAAATTGCGCCGTTTCTAAGCATATACGTAGAATCTTTTTATATGCGCTATTCCATCGTGTTGGTACTACTTGACTTTAGCTGTATGGCCTTTCAATCAACTCTCAATTTTCGCAACTCTCAATTTTCAATAAGCGATTGTCTGATACAACCGAACTAACTTTGTAAAGAACATACCACTCCGAGAGTACACCATGCAGTGAATCTGCTATATTTTGGGACGAGTGGTCATTATATTCTAATAGTTTGTTAGTTAACAATACATCTGACCGTAATTTGAAGTCGCTTGTGATAAAATGACATGTTACAGTCAAGTAATAATTATGTCAATCCATCGCTTGTTATGGTACAGCACTCCATACTACTAAAAATAGTTTTTAACTTATTTTCAGTAGCACATTCTTTAAAGTGGGTTTTCTGGGTAGAGTATACTGAGTGTCTAAAAAGTGCACGAAATTCTGTTAGCCTTTGTCCTCAACGATTCGAAATGGTTTGCATTTTCGATAGTATCGTTAGTGCAAAAAAAACTATCTATAGTGCGGCCCAAAAAAAAAAAAAAAATCGATACTATCGATAGTACTATCGATAGTTTTCCAGCTCTACTACAGTGCCATTGTTACTATTACCACTAACCATACAATGTATATTTTTAGTGATTTTAGTGTAGTTTTAGTTGGGGAACAAGGAAATAACTTAGTTTCAAGAATCCTTAATTTTTGAAATTTTGTGATTTCAAGTCGACTCGAAGGTCATATTAATTACAATTGTGATGGCCTCCTCGTTGTGTTCCCTGGGTACCGATTAAACATATTGAATCGGAAGCGAATTCGAGTGGCGACTTTGAATTTCATTATTCTAATAATATCCTGCTCAATGTAAGCACATGTATGTACATATATATGTACATATATGATCAAAGAACTTGTTAAAAAGTCATACCTTTTAAAAGCATTTCTTTTGTGCAGCGATAAATTAGCTTAACAACCATTGTCGAAAATTCATGTCTTATGATTAACCAATGATTATTGTTATATTATGACAGTTGAATCAAAGTCCAACTAAAAAAAAAAAAATTATATTAATTTAAAAATCGTTGTCTGATTTTTATTTTGGACTCTTAAAAATCAAAAATAAATATAATTGCTTTTCTTTCAATAAATATAAATATTGGATCAAGGTTCATTTGGTCTCCTAGAAAGATAGTGCACCATTCCATAATGATTTTTTAATTAAATATTGAATTATTATTATCATTATTTCCAGACGCTGATCCTAATAATTAAATAAATGTCCAAAAAAGCCTGTTAAATACATACATACATACATACATACATACATACACCCATAGTCACTTGCTAAAGAAATGAAAACAAAATGCGCTTGCGGCGACCGACCAGCGCATGTAAAGAAAATAAATGAACAAACATACATATATAGTATATGTACGTACGTATGTTATGTGATGTGACGAATACAAATCCGAACACATGCGACTCTCTGGGGCCAGCAATGCTCGTTGACTCAGCAATTGCTCTCTTTCTTTCACAATTGTGAGAGCATGGGACCTGTCGCAGAAGCAATTTGAAGTGAGAAAATCTTTATATGAGATGATGTCTCTATTATTCTTTACTTAGTGCTATTACGCACGCATTAATAGTGTGTTTCCACTACGGTCGCGTCCACGTCCAAAAATCGATGGACGCGCGTCCAAACCTTTGCAAATGACATAGGCAGTTAGGTATGGTAAAAAGCTGCGTTCATATTGGACGTGACTATAGAAACGCGATTTTTCTTATGATTAAGTGCAGTCGCAAAGCGCACATATTTGTGAAAACAGCTGACAAAAAAAAAGCGCGAAAATGGAGCAAGCAATAGGTAAATTCTTATTGAGTTTATTTTAAATTAATTTTATATACTTTTTTGTTCTTGTAGATGTGATAAAAGTGGAATGGACAGCAGAAGCAGAGGCCACTTCCGCCCTCTTCGATTTTTGGGAGGAAAACATTGAATGGGGTGTGCGAAAAAACACATATTTTTAAATAAAAATGGCAGCTAATTTAAAAATGTGTGAGCCGACTGCTGTTTAGGTCATTATTAAAATAATTTAGTCTTAGGATAAATTAATGTCATTGTCAAGACATATATTTTGTTTAAATAAAAATACATATCTGTGAACTATGGCAATAAATGAAGTTTATGTTTAAATTAAGTATATAAATAAACTTCAAAATAATCACGATCAGCTGTTTGGACGCGGACATGGGCGCAGAATGCAATGGAAACACCATTCGACTTTTTTTTCGATAAATCGTGGACGCGACAACGAAACGCGTGTTAATGGAAACATAGCATTAACAAAATTAGAGAAAAAAGCGACATTCAGTTAGTGGGACAGAATCCATGGTTAACTGCTCATCAACTGAAACTAGAAATAGAAGAAAGGTATTCAAAAATAATTTCCAATGTTACAGCCCTGAAATTAAAAAAAAAGATGGGTATCATGATCGAATTGCCCGTAAGAAGCTCCATATCTCAGCTGTAAATAAGCAGAAGCACATGTACTTTGCAAATGAGTACGTTTCCCACTCCGACCACGTTTTTTTTCGGATGAGACCAAATTTTGTATTTTCGTGATAAAAAGAAAAAAGCTTGTATGAAGAAAGAGGAATACGGCCATTGTAAAAGAAAATTTGTTGCCAACCGTAAAACATGGTGGATAAGACGTTGTGGTTTGGGGTGTCTGGCAGCCAATGCTGTTGAGAAACTCAACACTTATTGAATCAATAATGGACCAAACTAGTTATATCCAAGTTTTTAAGGAAAATTTGCTGCAAAGTTCCCAGAACTTGGACCTGCAAGAAGAGTTTTGGTTTCAGCAAGACTACGACCCCAAGCACAGAGCGCATAAAATGAAGCTCTGACTCCTTTATAATATAAAAAATAAGTTGAGGAAACCTTCCCAATATCCGCCCCTGAATGGCATATAGTATTTTTGGGAGGTACTCGACCACAGAATCCGTCAACACACCATTACCTCCAAAATATATAATAATGGAGGAACGGGAAAAAATTACAGCTGAAGAACAACAAATTTTGTGGACTCCATACCAAGACGTCTGACGGAGGTACTGAAAGGTTATCCTAGACATAATTTTCTTCAAAAAAAAAAAAAAAAAAAGAAACTGTACGCAGACATTTGCGGTAGTGCTTTTCTGACATGTTGTAACATAAAATGAATTAAATCTATTACTTTAAGTATTAAAATGCAGCAAAAATAGTATTAGTAAACTAAATAATAAAATAGTAAAATAAATAATAAGAAAAGGTTTGATTCAATACATAAAATATAAGCTGAGATATTTGAGATTAAAGTTAAAATATCAAATTTTTTGGTGGTGTACTAGTAAGTGTATATATATTGTACTTAGAAAGCGGTTCAAGTGCTGAAAAAGCTAGAAAATTATACGATGTATTGAAAAACAATATTAAAAATGGGGGCTTCACGTATGAAGCAAAAAAATTTCCGAGTTCTGAAAATATTTTCTTGGCTTGCCCAGAAGGAGTCAAATTAACTAAACTCTCAAGCATCTGGCTCGAATCAAGATGGAGGACGTCCTATAATAAGTTTCGCAGAGTTTCAAGGAGTACGGAGTGACGACGAACTAGCAGCTGCTGCCCGCTGCTGATGATTTGCGTTTTACACGCTACAAACGAATCCATCAATTTTGTCAGCAAATGTTAATGAAGTAATATCGCTTATAACGGAAGCAAATTTAACAAAACATCAATATGTGGTAACAATAAAATTTCAAAACAATAAAATTGATGCTCATCGTTTATTCAGCTACGATAACATTTTGAAAAAAAAAAAAATGAAAAGTTACCCAAACCAACTAATTTCATTTTAACTTTTATTAACTTTTTTTTTATACAGCATACTTTTTGATGAATGACATGAATAATTTATTCATTTTAGCTCTGATTTATACTAAACTAGCTGATACCCGGCGCGTTTCTGCCGTTCCACCTGCCTCTCTTTCCCAATGTCACTACTTCCCCAGCCAATCCTACCCCCTGTCCCACCTTCCCCATGCCCCCTTCCCCAACCACTCATTCCCCAACTCCTTCCCCCTGCAACTCCTTCCAATTTGGCTATATTACCGGATTTAAAATGATTGAATAAATTATGTTTATTTTAATTGTTCAAAACTTCTGTAAAAACTGTATACTATATTAGATGTAATATTATTATTTGGTTCCAAAATATATTTTCGTTCACGATTTCCAATCCGAGATAAGCCAACATATAACTGCTAATGGGAAAAACACTGCTTTCTCAGGTCAATGCCCACCAGATAGAATGTTTAACCCAGGGACTTATTATTAGTGCGGGCAAAAGAGACTTGACGGGATACTGCAGCCTTTTAAATAGTATGGGTAAATCCGTCGGAATCATGGGTATGCGCGGATCATAAGCCAGTTGTCCTACTGCTGGCCCTGTGAGAATGGCCGTCACGATTATATTCTCCAGCAACTATTTTATAAACAGCCTTTCGGTGCTAGTCTCCCTAGCAGGTTTTGCTGAGGTAATTGCTCTTTGGCTGTCAAGCCGCTGCGAATGTTCATTGCTAGACTCCCTGACGAATATTCAGAACCTTTTATGGAAACAATAAGACAGAAAGTAGGTCTAAAAATAACTTTTTAAGGAAACAGTAAAATAGAAAGAAGTTCTGAAAAGAATTTATTATGGAAACTAGAAAAAAAGTAGTTTTAATAAGAACTTTTTATTAAAACAGTGTGCGTATTACGTTTCGGAAATTACAATTTCCGACAACGTCCATTGAATAAAACACGTCGGCTTTCGTTTGCATACTGACACACATCCTTAAGTGTCGTTCTTTTTATTTATTTTTGCCATCACATTGATATAACTTCAAACATTTGCTACATGATATATTGCAACAGCGAGCGAATCTTAGAATGACACTTGATACAATCTGTTGCTTTCAGCTATACTCGTACATCATGGTTTAATTATCGCCATGTCGCTCATACTAACTATTTTACATTTCATTTATATTTACATTTATTCATTACATTTATGTGTATATCGTCATATATTTATCACCTGTTATTCACATATTTGGTAAAAGAATTTTCACAATCGGTTCAGTAGATCCAGAGATTACCCCCTACAAACCAACAAACTCCCAAACTATACCTCTTTACGATATTAGTATAGATATCATTTATACAGACTTCAGTAAAGCTTTTGACAATGTGTGTCACAGGCAGCTTTTATTCATATTAAATACAAAAGAATTTCCTCCGTGTCTATTTATTTGAACTGAGTTATACTTATCAGGTAGAACCCAAAGACTATTATTATTATAATTCGTTTCTCTAAAACTATTTTTGTTGCTTCTGATGTTCCTGAAGCGAGTCACCTAGGTTCAATATTGTTCAACATTTTTATTAATGGTCTTCCTTTGTATATTAATCATGCCCATACACTGATGTATGCAGATGATGTTAAATTATGTTTGTCATATTCTGACTTTTCACAACACAGTTTATTTCAGGCTGTTTTAAACTCACTACATATGTCCATGGTGTCCATTAAATTAATTTCCTAATCAAAATTTCTCAAAATGCAAATGTATGACATATCTTTTAAATAACATTACCCTCGGTAGGGAGTTTTGTTTTATGTGGACATATGCTATCCAATTATGGGGAACTGCAAGCCAATGAAATATTGAAATTCTTCAACGATATCAGTCCAAAACGCTTAGACTTATTGTTGACGCCCCCTGGTTTGTGGCTAATGACCAAATTCACAAAGATTTAAATATTCCATACATTAAAGATGAAATACGTAGCATAAGCACAAAGTATGTTGAGAGACTACATGATCATTTAAATGTTTTGGCAATAGACCTACTAGATAATAGCGATACAACTCGAAGACTTAAAAGAAATCATGTGTTAGATTTACCTTTTAGAGATTAAATTTTGTATATATTGTAAATAAACTCTTAATTATAGAATTTTGAATATAATAGCTGTTCTCACTGGAATACAGCTATTTCTGTTATATTATGTACTTTCAACTAACTTACTTATTGTCTTATTGATAGATTGTAAATTAATAATAATAAAAAAATAAATAAATAAAAAAAAAGTATTTATTTCTTGGCTGTGTTAGAATGCCGTTTAGAATTTTTGAGTCTTACTTTAAACAACTTAGCCAAAAAAAAAACTCACATAGAGAAGTTCGATCCTGATGACGATTCACGTTATGAAATTGAGGAACTGTTTGTGTTAGCAAAGGCTATTGCTTCTATGCGGATAAGCAGTGAAAGAGAGGAGAAATTGGACGATGTTAGCTTTTTGAACGCAACGTCATGTGCTAGCATGATACACCAAAATCGTCTATCATCGCTTAAGCCTGTCAAAATTTGAAGGAAAGTATAGAGAATATAATCGTTTTATCACAACGTTTGACAGCATGGTACACAACAACGATTCAATACCCACTGTTCACTGTGTTGCTCCAAAACACAATTAAAAATTCCAAACAAAAAGATGATGGCGCGTTTGGTGTTGGGGGGTTGCAATATTCCAAAAAATAGCTGAACAATCAAATCACTCGACCGTATGCTTGACGAATAAAACTTCAGTGACTTCAATTAAATAAATAAATAAAAATACTCAATTTATTCGCACTTTAAATAAATCAAAATCACTTAAATTCAAATAAAGGGATTGGCAAGCTTCGTACGCGGTTAGATAAGTTACTCAACTAACTTAACTCAAAACTTAGTAACTAGCGAGAGGCAGGAGAGCGAGACGATTAGGCGCTAACACCCACTGTTGATAAATTTAATTACCTTTTAAGTTGTTTGTCAGGAGCTGCATTAAATCTTGTGACACCGTTCCAAGTTTCAGAGGAGAACTACGAAAAAGCACTTAATCAGCTGAAGGAGAGGTATGACAAGAAGACTCTTATATTTTTAGAGCACATCATGAGCCTTTTTAGTATTCAGAATATGCCTAAGTGTGATTCAGCAGCTCTTCGCACATTTTTGGACACAGTATCTGCTCTTCGAGGATCGTTACTGTCTTTAGGTAGCGAGGCAGACATAATGAATGCAATTCTTATTCACTTCGTATTGTCGAAAGTAGATGTCGAATCAAAACTAGCGTACGATAGCAAACAAGAGCTCGATACTTTGCCCACCTGAGAGTTTTGCTATAAATTGTTGGCATTGTCAGCAGGTCAAACAAATTATGGTAACACAAATGTATCACAAACTCCTGCTACATCGCTGGTATCGCGAAGCATTCGTCGTGCAATAATTCCTACAGCAATTATACTTATAAAGGACAAATATGGCTGCACGATCTCATGTGCTGGCTTCAATGCTACAGAAATTTTGGGAAATCGAGGAGTTTGCACTCAACAGCCTAAAGCATACCACATACACCTCAGAAGAACAACAATGTGAAAGTCACTTCACAGAACATGCCATAGTTCGGAGTGATGGCCATATTCAAGTTTCGTTGCCGTTTAAGGAGTCACCAAAACTACTTGGAGATTCGATTGCAACTGCTAAATGTCGTGTTATACAAGTTGAACGTCGGCTCGAACGCCAAAGTGAATTAAAGGATATGTACGCATCAGCTTGGTCACATGAAACAAATAAATGATTTTGGTGACACATTACCACACTATTTTATATCACATCATTGTGTCTTACGACCAGAAAGTAGAGCAACTAAATTACGTGTTGTATTCGACGCATCAGCACAGACTACAGCACATTGTTCTCTCAACGATTTACTGATGGTGGGACCAACTAATCAATAAAATTTGATCTTAACACTACCTGCTTTTCGTTTTCATCGTTATGCACTAACTGCTGACGTGTCGAAAATGTATCGACAGTTCTTTGTTCAACAACAAGGTAGAATGTATCAGTTAATAATTTGGAGAAAGTCTATTAACGAACCTTTACATATGTTTCAGTTAAATACCGTAACTTACGGTATGGCATGCGCTTCGTTCTTGACGATAAGAAGTTTACATATGATCGCAGATATCCATAAGTCGGAATCCACTAATGGCTCGATAGCTATACAAGAAGAAATGTACGTTGATGATCTATTAACTGGTGCAGACAACGTTGAAGACCTTCAGACAAAGGAAACTGAAGTTACTAAAGTATTAGAGAAGGCAGGACTGCAGCTAGCTAAATGGAGATGCAATTGCAACGGTTGGCAAATGGAGTCTAATGAGGTGCGCATTAAACTCCAAGAGAATGACGTAACAAAGGCACTAGGCATGTCATGGAAACCTCAAGCTTGCCCATTGTTGACGTCGTCACAAAGCGCACTGTAGTATCAATAGTTGCTCGATTGTATGACATACTCGGTTAATTGAATCCAATAATAATTCGATGTAAAATGTTCGTACAAGAATTGTGGGTAAATCGTCTTGATTGGGACGATCCTTTACCTAAAGAGTTGAATGCATACTGGAAGCAAATTGAAGATCTTAATCATTTTAACCATATTGAGGTACCCAGATATATTAATTCATCATAACTAAACACATGCGATATACATGGGTTTTCTGATGCATCTCAGAGGGCTTTTGGATGTTGTATTTATGTGCGCGTAAAGACAAATGTTCATGTCACTACATCATTGCTGAAAGCGAAGTCTAAAGTTGCTCCGATTGAAGCAGTATCCTTGCCACATCTTGAATTATGCGCAGCTGTGCTATTGTGCACAGTATGGGATAATATTAAACATAAATTGGCTCCGTATACACGAAATGTCTACTTTTGGACAGACTCCAAAATTGTATTGCATTGGATTAAAATGCATTCGTCGACACTAAATTGTTTTGTAGCTAACCAGGTATCAGAAGTTCATGACAAGTCCAAAGGCGTAACATGGCGACATGTACCCGCTAAAGAAAACCCAGCTGACATTGTTTCTCGTGGCTGTTCAGCAGTTCAATTACCAACTACAATATGGTTTACTGTGCCAAAGTTTCTTTCTCAAGACTCGGTTCTGTGGCCAGAAGATTCGTCACACAACAAAACTTCATTTAGCAAACTTGAGTTAGAGCAACGGAAAATAATTGCTTTAAAGTGTTTAAATATCCTCGAAAACATCATTACAACACACTCTTCGTTTCGTCGAATTCTCAGAATAACTTCATATGTTCTGCGAATATTTAATAAGGTTCCGGCCAATATACTATTCGTTTCGCCGAGTGAGCTACGTCAATCATTCTTGTACGTCTTGCGTCATGCAAGAAATTAAACAACTCAAAGCAAGCAAAACACTCAATTCCGAACTGCAAAGGCTTACACCATTTTTGGTTGAAATGCCACTTCAAACATCGTCGCACTTGATTTTACGTGTCGGAGGGCGCCTTAGTCAAGCACCGATTAAGTACGATGCCAAATTTCCAGTTTTGCTGCCAAAAGATCACCCATTTACTCAAAAGTTCGTAACGCACTTGCATTTAAATCATATGCACGCTGGCCCAAAGGCCTTCATCGGATTTTTACGTTTACAAATTTGGGTTATTAATGCACGTCAACTAGTGAGAAAAGTAGTCAATTCAAGTGTGCATTGCTATCATTATAATCCGAAATTAGTACAGCAGATAATGAGTTCGCTGCCAGCAGATCGCTTACTAGCACACCGCCCGTTTCTACTGACAGGCGTCGATTTGTGTGGCCATTCTTCACATCATATCGTATCAGGGGAAAGGCTCCATACAAAACATACATAGCAGTTTTCGTCTGCTTTTCATCAAAGGCTGTGCATGCTGAACTAGTATCAGATTTGTCATCTAATAATTTTATTCTCTGTTTTAAGCGATTTATCAGCCGACGTGGCATTCCACAACGCATCTACTATGATAATGCCACAAATTTAGTTGGTGCACAGTCACAATTCAACGATTTTAAGCATCAATTTTTTAATCAGCAGTGGCTTCGGCTTCGGCTTCGAGTTGAAGTTTAAGTTTAAGTTCGTCCCACCTCGCACCCCACTTTTCGGCGGATTGTGGGAGGCGGCCGTTAAGTCAATGAAGAGCATTCTGCTAAAAAACTTAGGTAATTCGAATTTAACATTCGAAGAGCTGTACACCTTGGTAGTCGAAGTGGAAGCGATTCTAAACTCACGTCCACTTACACCGCTTTCTGACGACCCAAATGACACCAAGCCACCTATTTATTGGTACATCGCTACTGTCAATAGTGGAGGCGAATCTCGACACCACCAAAGTATCCTACCTCACCACATGGCAAAGGATTACGTAAAACAGCGTTTTTGGGACTTGTGGCGTCAGATTTATATACATACGCTTCAACTTCGGTCTAAGTGGCTTAAACCAGAAGCGAATATTTCAGTTGGACAGTTGGCTGTTATTCACGATGAGAATACACCGCCACAGCAGTGGTCACTTGGAAGAATTACAAATACATCTCCAGGCTCGGATGGGCGCGTACGAGTTGTCGACATACAAACCAAAAAGGGCATATTACGACGACCAGTACATAAAGTAGCTCCTATGCCAGTCCAAGAAATTTATTGAAAGCGTCGTTTCAACGGGCGGAGAATGTTCGAGGAGATCTATTTCTTACTTTTACTTACATATATCAACTTTAGCAACTTAATAATTTGAATTTATGAATTACGCTATATTACTTCTTATATTTACTCATCTTTATAATTACTTCTTTGCACAATTGATATTATCCAATTAATTTACCATCTCAAAGCACACATACACATAAACACATACATGTACATAGCAGATAAATGAACTGTATTGAAAATTAGACCAGATGGAAATAAACTGCGTTATTGGACAGACGTGTTTTATTTCACTAGGCTCATTAATTTGAGTTCGTACAGCCATCTAAGGGTATATTAGAGCCTGCTAGAATGAAGCCATGGATGCAAGTATTAAATAAGATTGATGCACTTTGTACTTATTTATAGATCGAGGTCGATCTAATGTCAGGTTGGCCGAGTTGTAGACATAGATGTTAGTATGTAGAGTCATATATTGTATTAGGGTTAAGCATAGATATTGTATTAGGGTTAACATAATCGATAAGATGGTAACCATTCGAGAAAGATCAGAACGGGAAAAGATAGTAACCGATCAAGAATGATCAGAACGGGTATTCTATGTATTCTTAAGAGTTGATGAAGAGAAATGAACAGAAATGCGCTAATTAGTAAAGGGGATAATGAAAGAACCATATATAGAGAATAAAGGAGAACCGCACCAGCATTATCATTGGATATATGAAAACTCATATGATACACAGCGCGTTTTCCTGCGAAGCATGTTATAAGTAGCAAAAATGTACAATGTGCGGCCAGCATACTGATGAGAACTTTGTGGCTGAGTTCGTAACACGTGTATATGCAGCTAAACATTTTTTCTGTTTAACAAAAAGGATGTTATTATTCTCCTTTTGCATTGTGAAAACGTATATAAATACATAAAAATATTTCTCAATGTTAAATGATCTTGAGCCAGCTAAAATTATATATAATACTAAAATCATTAAAATATACTTTAAATCACTTCAACATATCTAATTAAGTTTCATTTCTCCGACTTTTCAATTCAATGACAATAGCATCTTATAAGTAATAAACTTCTGATAATTGAATCAATACGGCGGATACATGGTGAAAAAATCGATTGAAGGCTGTGTAAACTGTGTTTCGCGACATGACTAATGCATGACTAAATATTGAAATCAATCTCTGATGATCAAGTGTACGACAAAAAAATCTTTTATCTAATTTGGTTCATCTCGAAAACTTCATAAGCACTTCTACATATAATATAGCCTTATAAATATTTTATCTCACTATTGCTGTTAACACTGCTTCGAAATTCAGTAGCGTAAGTTGCAACACGTAAGCCACGCGCGTTCAAATATCTGAAAATGACATTTGGACATGATGTTTCTATTTGCCAAAATTTATATAGAATGGGTAACGATTGGAATGCGTACAGCTAATGTGTACATAGTGCAGCAATAAGTATGCCATGTGACTTTTTCGTGCACTGACTAATGTAAGCCATTTGGCAGAATGTTATATATATATATATATATATATATATATATATATATATATATATATATATATATATATATATATATATATATATATAAACGTGTATATGAATCGAATCCAGTTGATCCCAACCTATATGTCTGTAACGCGGCTTGTAGGTTGATAGGTCACGTGGTCAGCACCAAAATAGCAAATTATTGCTGTAGCATAGGCAAAGTGACCATTCTCACAGAAACAAATGGTGTGCAACGCGCCACCATTAATCCGTCTGTACGTGTGCTCTGTCCTTGGCCTATGTCGCAGACAATGTTGCACATACTTTGCTCAGAGTTGAACCTTTATTCCTGCACGTACTTTTGCGTACGCCACTTACCCGTACATAAAAGTACGGGTAAGCTACATGCCACCCAACTGGCCGGTCTCTCATGTCTTTATATGTATCTCTATCCTAATATCGATGCATTGAATTTCCATTATATTTTAATGGAAATCACACATGTGTTTATGTCATCGAATATCTTTGTCGGGCTTTGTTTCTGTTGGTGTAGTATGGTTACTGGACACATTTTTGTCCTTATTTATGTTCCACGCAAATTTGTGAATGTAAGCGCATACTCAAAAATTACAATTTATATGCATCTGCGTACGTTGTCCATTAGGTCGGGTAAATATCAGCTAATGTCCACCGTACGACACAGCCAGACACGGATAAACTTGACACGCATTTCTGCCTACGCATTTAATCATACTCTTTATCATGTACTCTCTAATGGATTTATTTACTGTTTTCACATATTTTTCACACTCTTACTCAGATAATATCGTAAAACTTAAAAGCCACCTTTTACTAGAGCAGCTACTGTCATAATATTATAATTAAACAATAGCATTGAAGTGTACTTTTATTTAATATATTGATATATTTTGAAAACGAAAAATAGGTTCATTTTAATCAAATAATGAATAAACTGCAATGATATAGTGGATGGCCATACACGTAAGTGACGCAATTCAACATTTCTGCAGTAAGAACAATACACGGGGTCGGCGCAACTTCTCGCTGCTGTAGCAATCAAACGGCTAATGACAGCGCGCTCTTATTTTGTCAAGCGTTAGTCTGATATATTGTTTACAAGCCTATGGAAGCATATAGTTTTACGTCGCAGTTAAAAAAAGTTATCGAAATAGAATTCAAACGCAACAGTGTTATTACTTTGTATTTACGTGTGAACCAAATGTTTGTGTATCGGATACTGGTAGCATCTAAAAAGCCATGGAGGTGGACATCCAAAAACAATAACATCGGCATAAATGATTAGAAAGGTGAAGGCTAGAATTCAACGTAATTCATGCCAAAGAGCAGCTCAATTGGCGGAAAAACTCAATGTGTCTGCACGTATTAAAAAATGAACAATGATTGCAGCCCTACAAAATATAAAACGTGCAAGATTTAACACCTGCACAAAAAGCAGTTCGGTGCAGTGCTTTCGCTATGGAAACGAAAGAAGTAAGAAGCACACAAGGAGATGTAAGGTGTCTTTCTTCGAGATGGAGAACTTCGAATTGAATTAAAATACTGGAATTACATATATTAATTACATTTCAACACATACCTTCTGATCAAAATTGAACTAGGTTAAAAAAAAAAAACATTTATATGCATTTTAAAACAAATCTTTATTAACGCCTGCAAAATAGGTTCCCTTTGAGTTAATACAAGCATGCCAACGGTTAATCCAATTACACTTTTAAATACACTTTTTATACGCCCCGGCCGGGATAGTCTAGTTCATTCAGCGAATTTTTTTTTTTTATATCCTCAATCGACTCATGACGCGTTCCCCGGAGCGGTTATTATAGTTTCGGAAACAGAAAAAAGTCACAGGGTGCCAAATCTGGTGAATACGGTGGTTGTGCGATGACTTTGGTTTCATGTTTGGCCAAAAACCCCGTCACAATCAAGCTGGAATGTGCAAAAAATGCAAAAAGTGCATGTGTTTTGGTACGAGTCTGGCGGCGACGTGTTTCATACCCCAAACCATCAACCAAAATGTGTTGAGTCGATCCATAAGAGATGTTTAGTGTCTCTGCTATTTTTTTAATGCCAAAACGACGATTTTCGAGCATAATTCGCATCACTTTTTCGATGTTTTTGTCGTTAACAGAGGTGGATGGACGACTTACATGAGGCAAGTGTTCTACGATTTCACGACCCTCACTGAATGCTTTATGCCATTCAGTCCTTTTTAGAAGAAAGTGAAAATAACATAGAAATATGAGAACAACGGTAGGGCCGTTGGCATATTTCCGAAATAGTCTTAGTTGTAATGGTTTCATCATTACATTTAATGCATTTAGCTTTAAAAATGAAGAAAGTTTAGCAACATGACGCAACGCTTGATTACAAAGCATATCCAGAAATTAAGTGTACATATTAATCGTACAGTAATCGTACATATTACAATCGATTTCTACTATACAAATGAAAAATATAAATATATCGTCACAAAATTGATATCAGAAGTTGGGAAGTTTGCAAGTAGGCTTTCGTCACTAAATTTTTACCTCGTTAAGAGGTTTTTTTATTTGATATCAGTTATTTTAATAGAGAAGATGAATAGAGTGCTTGGACAAAGCATTATATGAAACCTAAATCTTGCTTAAGGCTTCTTATACGAACCATAGATTTGTGTGGGACTATATTTTTAAGTGGTCCTTTCTGAACATATATGGGACATTTCAATAGAATTGAAAAAAAATACATTAAATTCATTTCAAAATAAAAAAATTAAATTTTCATTTCGGTTTAACCGAAGCTCTAATACCATTCACACGAAATTTGAAATAGTATTGTATAACATACAAAGGGTTTAGATAGGGGCTACCTCAAAAAGTGGGTGGTACACGCCCCCTAGTAGATGTGTATGAAGCGATGTAGTAGATGTGTAAGATGCCGCCATATCGAATTTCAAGTTGATATTGACGTTTTCCATACAAAAGCGTAAAGCTGAGCTGTGAGTTTATATGGGACTACCTCAAAAAGAGGGCGGGACACGGCCATTTGTGTATGTATATGAAGCGGTTGTCCACTAAAATCCACAAAATCAAATTGCAAGCTAGTATTGATCTAAATGAAGGATTTTTTCATAAAAAACACAAAATTGCACGGTGGGTTTGTATGGGGGCTACCTCAAAAAGTGGACGGGCCACGCCCACTAGTCTATGTATGTTAAGTAGCTCTCTATAAAATGGCACCATATCGTATTTCAACATAATATTGGCTTTAATAAAGAAGTTTTTCATAGATAAAGTTAAAAGTGGGCGGTGGGTTTCTATTGGGATACCTCGAAAAGTGGGCGTTGCGTATTGCAAAATTTCAGCTGGATACCATAAAAAGTGGTCCCCAAAAATTGCGCAACAGCAGACAGGGCTAGATCGACTCGTCTCGTAAAGCTAATCAAGAATATATAGGTATACTTTATGGGGTCTGCGATGCCTCCTTTAATGCGTTATAAACTTTCAGACAAACTGATAATACCATTTTACACTATGTTTGAATGGTATAAAAAAAAACTAAATGCAGCGCCGCAAGAGTGAAATGCGTAATACAATGAAGCATCCGAACGTGCAAACAAAACAACAAAAGCGATCAAGAGGATTTGCACGCTCGGAGTGTGTGTGCATTAGAGTTGAGCGATATTTAACTACCTGTGATTCAATCACAGCGACTGAAAAATCACGAATATGTATTAGTAGATAGATATTGTGTTTTCTGGAACAGAGGTTGAGCGGCTGGAGCGGTTGAGCGAGACAGCGGTCAAAGGTGTGTGTGTTTAGACGCAGGGGTTGAGCGGTTGAGATATTGTTCCTTGAGCGATATGGTTTTTTTTGAATTATTTTTTTTTATTACTGTTGTTGTGTTTGGACAAGTTGGCATAAGACGGTGGGAACGAAGAAAGTTTCTGGAATTTGGAAAATGTGTCAAGACGAGTTGCAATTTCTTTCACAGCATCGGACAGACAGATTCACATCGACAGGGGGTTGGCTGACCTGCGTAGACCGAATGACGCCCGCGCAGATGGTAATAAGCATGTTAAATAATAGTCTGGGAACTATTTGTTCATGCACACACGGAAGAATTTTTTTGGTTTTTTTTTTTCTTTATTAATTTTTGTAAGTGTCCCCATCATAAATACAAAAAGTATGCCCGCACAATTATTTTTATTGGTAAACGTATTTAACTTGGATAAGTCATCCATTGGTAATATTATTCGTGTTTTGAAGTGGTCCATAATATCTATTTGATTTGAAAGTGATGCAGTCAAAGTGTACAAATAGGTTTGTATTACAATAAACAGGAAATAAGAGATTACTGTGAAATACCCCCAAATATGTATGGATGAGTGTATGTGAGAATTTTTAATACGAGCTATTTTACATTAGAGTTACCAATTTTTTCATATTTTTGGTTCGTTTTGTGGCATTTT
The DNA here is from genome assembly GCA_035044765.1 of Leucophenga montana. Taxonomy (NCBI): domain Eukaryota; kingdom Metazoa; phylum Arthropoda; class Insecta; order Diptera; family Drosophilidae; genus Leucophenga; species Leucophenga montana. The sequence continues at coordinate 85,829 of JAWNNQ010001901.1, read as the reverse complement.
AATACAAATTCATATATTAAGATGTGAAATTTATATTAATGAATAACAAACATTCCAGCAGTGATTAATTGGAGGGATGTTTTTAGTATAGTACAACAGCTACATATTCTACAGGTTCAACTATATGTATGCACTTCGTCTCCATTATGTACCACAGTTCAAGTTTGTACTACAACTAAATCTATGTACTACATCTATATATTATGTACTACAATTCTAGGTTGTACTACAACTACTTCTACATATCTAATTCAATTAATAATTATGCTAAAGTAGCCTAATGTTAAATCTAATTATTATACAGATGATATTTAACTTTATCTTCATCATTTTTTTTTTTTTTTTCATTAGGAGTTGTAAGTTCGTACTTTTTTCTTCTTTTAAATCATTCATAGTTTCCTTAACAACATATCCTTATATTCTTGTTTTTTTCATGTATTTGTCAATTTGGTCGTTTTGGTTCAGGTAGGCAGATATGTTTATGTTTTGTTTCTGTTTTCCTTAATATCATATAAGAAGTATGTAAGTATGTTGTCTTGTATTTATTTTTTCAATCTTAGTGACCTGCATATAGTGGTAAAGAAATTGTCTGAGAAATATTGAAAACCGGTTTTCGCAAGCGTGTAAACGTAAGAGAGAGAGAGAGAGAGAGAGAGACAGAGAATGTGCGTGTGTGTGGAGAGAGAGAAAGAGAGAGACAGAGAAAAAAGAGAAGGTGGGAATTCCTGTTTGGGTCTGTTGCGGTATAGTGATACATTCAAGCTGCAATACAACCTAATAAAAATGATCTAATAGTCGAAACTGAACCAACTATATATGGATGTGTGTG